>RDPX01000025.1:2027633-2032633 GCA_003991215.1 Morbakka virulenta
TTGATGGTATGTTAAGAGAAGAGGAGGTCTTTCAATGGACAACACATGGTCGAACAGTGCTTTGTCAAAAAGATCCACAGAAAGGCACAGCGATTGATAATTATCGACCCATTACCTGCCTTCCACTAATGTGGAAACTTTTGACGGGTATTGTAGCAGATGAAATGTACCAGTATCTAGAAGAGAGCAATATATTACCAGATGAACAGAAAGGATGTAGGCGAAGAAGCAGGGGCACCAAAGATCACCTGCTCATAGACAGAACCGTACTCAGAGATTGCAAGAAAAGGCGTACGAATCTGTCCATGTCTTGGATAGATTACCGAAAAGCCTATGATCTGGTCCCGCATAGTTGGATAAGCGAATGTTTGACGATGTTTGGAATAGCTGAGAATGTAAGGAACTTTCTTGGAAGAAGCATGAAACAGTGGAAGGTATCACTGCCATCCAATGAAGAAGATCTTGGAGAGGTTTTTGTGAAGAGGGGGATTTTCCAGGGAGATATCTATCACCATTATTTCTCCTTAGTATGATACCATTGTTACTAATATTGCGGAAAATGAATGCGGCTTATGAATGGGGGAAGAAGGAATACAAGGTCCACCATTTATTGTTTATGGACAGCCTGAAGCTACACGCCGAAACTGAAGATCATATGAGTATGCTTCTTAGAACCGTTCACATGTTCAGCAATGACATTGGTATGGAATTTGGGATGAAAAAGTGTGGAATTTTGACATTGAAACGAGGAAAGACTGTTAGAAGTGAAGGAATTAAGTTAGCTGATGGACAGACAATGAAAGAGGTTGGGGAGGAAGGGTACGCTTATCTAGGTATTGTGGAATTAGATAAAATCAAAGAAGCTGAAATGAAAGATGCAATTGGAAAGGAATACAAAAGAAAGGTAAGGCTGGTACTTAGATCAAAGTTGAACTGGAAAAATAAGGTTTCGGTGATCAACACACGGGCACTGGCTATATTCCGGTATGTAGCGGGAATTATACAATGGAGAGAAAACGGGCTTAGAGATTTAGACAGACAAACAAGGAAAACAATGACAGTGTGGGATTCACTACAACTTAGGAATACTTCCAAAGACTATGTTGCTGGGAACAGCCAGGATTTTGCGAAAAGTACTGGAGTTTTGAAAAAGAAAATGCTGGTAGCCCTTGGTCATTTGTTATGACCCACCTATCAGTATAGAACTCAGCAAAAGGAACAGCTAGACGTAAAGTGTGAAAAAAGATAATAATAATAATAATAATAATAATAATAAGGTTCTGAAGGACTGTTAATGCCGAGATGGTTGAGGAAGTTGAGCGTCCGATACATACAAAATATCTCAATGGCAGGCGTAAAATACAGCCTCTGGCAGTCCAAGTCCAACTCCTGGTAAACGAAAATGAAAACGAAAATAACGAAGAAGAAGATGTACTAGCCACACTGACGACGACAACGAAAGGGAGTATTGCAAACCGAGAAAGACTAGTAAAGTTAAAAAAAGGGCTTCCAAAAAAGGAAATTGACACTGCAAACAAGGTGTTAGAAAAGCATCTCACCAACAATGTTGATATCTGTAAAGTGGTAGATGCAGTCTACGCGATGGCAAGGATATTGGAAGAGAGATGCGGAATAAAAAGAAACGAAAAGAGGAAAAAAGAAACAAGCCATCCGAACTAGATAAACAGGAGGATAAGAAAAAGCGAGGAAAAGATAAAACAATTAAGGCAGATTTTAGCGTGGACATCTAATGAAATACACAGGAGGAAGACTAAAAGGAAATCAACCAGAAAGGAAAAGAAAATACTGCAGAAACTGAGAGAAAGATCTGAACTACAACTTGGAAAACAAGAAGAATTAATAGTGTTGGAAGAAAGTACGCTGGATGAATTAAGATACCGTCGCACAAAGTTAAAACATGTTAAGAATAGATATGCAAAGATATGTAACAACAGAATGTTTCAAGAAGATCAAGGCATGTTTTACAGAAAAACACAAGAGAGAAAACAAACAAAAGGCAAGGTACCTGAAATGAAGATGTTTCAAGAATTTTGGGCTGGTATATGGGAGGATGAAACTCCAACCCCATACAGGAAATGGATAAAAACAATAGCAAATAAAATAAGAGAAAAGGTCACGGATGTACAAGCCTTAATAATTGATGAGAAGAAACTTTTTGAGGCGGTCAGAAAAAGAAAGAATTGGTCTGCTCCAGGAATTGACGGCATTCAAAATTTCTGGTGGAAAAAGCTTAAAGGTGCATGGCAATCCATGGTAAGATGTTTCAACCAATGGATTGAACAGCCTGATGACATACCTACATGGATAACACAGGGAAGGACAGTACTGTTACCGAAGTCGGAAGATTTGAGTAACGAGAGAANAGATGGTTGAGGAAGTTGAGCGTCCGATACATACAAAATATCTCAATGGCAGGCGTAAAATACAGCCTCTGGCAGTCCAAGTCCAACTCCTGGTAAACGAAAATGAAAACGAAAATAACGAAGAAGAAGATGTACTAGCCACACTGACGACGACAACGAAAGGGAGTATTGCAAACCGAGAAAGACTAGTAAAGTTAAAAAAAGGGCTTCCAAAAAAGGAAATTGACACTGCAAACAAGGTGTTAGAAAAGCATCTCACCAACAATGTTGATATCTGTAAAGTGGTAGATGCAGTCTACGCGATGGCAAGGATATTGGAAGAGAGATGCGGAATAAAAAGAAACGAAAAGAGGAAAAAAGAAACAAGCCATCCGAACTAGATAAACAGGAGGATAAGAAAAAGCGAGGAAAAGATAAAACAATTAAGGCAGATTTTAGCGTGGACATCTAATGAAATACACAGGAGGAAGACTAAAAGGAAATCAACCAGAAAGGAAAAGAAAATACTGCAGAAACTGAGAGAAAGATCTGAACTACAACTTGGAAAACAAGAAGAATTAATAGTGTTGGAAGAAAGTACGCTGGATGAATTAAGATACCGTCGCACAAAGTTAAAACATGTTAAGAATAGATATGCAAAGATATGTAACAACAGAATGTTTCAAGAAGATCAAGGCATGTTTTACAGAAAAAAACAAGAGAGAAAACAAACAAAAGGCAAGGTACCTGAAATGAAGATGTTTCAAGAATTTTGGGCTGGTATATGGGAGGATGAAACTCCAACCCCATACAGGAAATGGATAAAAACAATAGCAAATAAAATAAGAGAAAAGGTCACGGATGTACAAGCCTTAATAATTGATGAGAAGAAACTTTTTGAGGCGGTCAGAAAAAGAAAGAATTGGTCTGCTCCAGGAATTGACGGCATTCAAAATTTCTGGTGGAAAAAACTTAAAGGTGCATGGTAATCCATGGTGGGATGTTTTAACCAATGGATTGAGCAGCCTGATGACATACCTATATGGATAACACAGGGAAGGACAGTACTGTTACCGAAGTCGGAAGATTTGAGTAACGAGAGAAATTATAGGCTCATGTCTTATCACTTGTTACAAAGTATTCGCTGGCATGGTAGGAAACTACATGAAGGAACATGCAGATAGGAATAGCATCTGGGACCGGAGTCAGCTTGGAACATGTTCAGGAGTCTTAGGAACAGTTGATCATTTGATCATAATGATAATGCCATTATGGATAAAGTGAGAGGATACCAACGAAATGTAGCAGTGGGATTTTATGACTATCAAAAGGGGAAGTACGACATGGTCAGACATGACTGGATTATCAGAGTGTACAGAAGAACGAAAGTGCCAGAAAATAGTATCAGTGTCATCAGTAAACTAATGAAAGGATGGAAAACTAAATTAGAAGTTACAGAGAATGGGCAAGCCATCACCAGCCGTATGATAAATTTGAAGAAGGGGTTTTTTCAAGGTGACAGTTTCTCGCCAATTGGATTTTGTCTGACAGAAGTTCCAGTGGCAATGCTGATTGAGGAAACTGATGGCTACAAAATGGAAAACAAAGATGGCGAAAGAGTAAAAAGAACACATAGCCTTTTTATTGATGATTTGAAGATCTAGCAAGAAAGCCACCAAAAACTCGAGATTGTCAACGAGATGATAGTAAAAGCGAGTATGGACACTGGAGCTTGCTATGGAGTAAACAAATGTGCAGAAATAGTCTTCAAAAAAGGGAAAATGGTTAAAGGAGATGGGTTGACAGTGTTGGAAGAAAAGATGGACGCGTTTGACCGATGTAAAAAGAGTAATGGAGAGAGTGAAGAAAGAAATCCGAAAAAGGATCGACCACCTAGTAGGACTTAACCTAAATAATCAAAACTTTATGAAAGCTATAAATTGCCGCGTAATACCAGTGGAAAGGTACGTGATAAATGTAGTTCATCTTGGAAAAGGAGAAATAGACGAACTAGATAAAGTTGTGAAAAGTATTCTACGGAGAAAAGGTTTCCATGGAAGACAAACAAGCGATGAGAGATTATACGCAAAAAGGTGTGATGGTGGAACAGGGCTTAAAAATTTCAAAGACGTGTGTGACGAGACAAAAATAAGAGTAGCATGTTATATGGGAACATCGACTGATAATTGGATCAGGGTAGCGTGGAAACATGAAATGAATAAAGAGCATTCCTTATTAAAGAGATATACGGAAGCAGTAGTGAAAAGGGTGGCTGTAGATGCAACATTTGATGAAGGACATGTAACAATTTGTAAAGAGAGATTTGATGATTGGAAGGAGGCGTGGAAAAAGCTTAAGAAGCAGTTACATTCAGGACAAAAAGGAAACCGCGAAATAAGATTAGCATAGAAACCACTGCAGAGCGAGATTACATTGAGATACGAGAAGGAAGATTACATATGGTTAAAGGACAATACAGATCCAAGAAAAACGGCATCAGTATTCACCTTACAGGAGCAGATGGTGGAATCAAGAGCGTGGAAGAAGATAAGAGGACTCATTGATACCGATGAATGTAGGTTGTGTGGAGAACAGCGAGAGACAATACAGCATCTCCTGTCTGGATGTAAAAAGCTT
>RDPX01000025.1:2037633-2097393 GCA_003991215.1 Morbakka virulenta
GTTCGAATTATCCAGTGTTTGAGTTAGGCTGTGACCACTGGATGTATAGAAAATGATTTTGTCAAACATAGAGTTGCACGTACTTAGATTTAGAAGTAAAGTTCCTGTTATTACTTTCAATTTTTGAATGGCCACCTCCTTTGAATAAGTCCAATTCTCAGGTTTCCAGATTAAAGGAAGATAATAGGTTCTAACGCGACACTTACAGTATAGAAGGTTTATTTCGACTTGAAACGTGGATTTACCAAATATCACAGCTTCAGTTTTGTTTACTTCATTGCCCTGAGAAGTATAGAAAACTAGCAAACACATTATATTCTTGCCAAATAAGCAAAATTTTGTCAAGTTCAAGTTTTTTAGCAACACAATACACTACCTTCGGTACACAACTGACAAGGAAAGATAATAGCATAATCAAAAAACACCAGGAGATGGGTGGCAAGCATGGGGCCATGCTAAAGTTTTCAAGATGAACTCTGTATTAACGTTTGGAATCTTTTGCTGGATGGTGTTGTCAGGTCTTTTACCATCACAATACACTGCTTTCGGTACACAACTGACAAGGACAGATAACAGCATAATAATAAAAAAAAACAAATACAGACACATTACCTGCATGGAAATAAAATATGCATTGTGATAATTAATAAATTTCTCTGTCGAAAACAAGATTAGAACGATAAGAATTGTCAGCTAATCTAAATTGTATGACCTTGGTTAAATCATTTTAACGTTGTGCTGGCGATATTCATTTTTATTGAAGTTTTTAGGTCGCAAAATAAAAATGAAAATAAAGTCTTGAAGCGTTAAATCCTTGAATTATAATCTTTTTTTATGTAAAGATTATAACCTTCTTTTATAATAATTATAATCCTTGAATTATATCCTTGAATTAGGATAACTTCGTGGTTATTAACCAATTAACATAAAAAACATTATTGTAAAAACTGATTGTCTTACTGGTCAGCACATATTCATTATTTCCAGAATTCTCAAAACTCAGGCATTTTGTATTCAGAAAAAATTTCAGCTACAGAAACTAAATTTTAAAACATGTTCTAACACAAATGATTATTTTACTACATTATTCTTCTAGATCCATGATTGCAAGGATGACAAAGAAAATGGAAGAGAAAGTCAGTAAAGAAGTACTTAATATATATTATTAGTCCCATACCCTTTTAATTCCATACTTCATAAAGGAACTCCAATGTAAATGGAACGGAAATCCGAAACCATCTGATTGACTCAAGAAAAAGCAAAGTAGATTAGAACCCTCTTGCATATCTACGTTAAAGCACATGCCTCGCAAGGAAATAATTTTACCAAAATCAAATTGTAAAGAAACTTCTTTGTCGCGTGTTGCTTTCCACAGGGTATACGGATTCCACAAACGAGAAAATATGACTCTGTATCTATAGCTTGAATTCCAAGAGGCCGTTGTTAATTGTTTCATGGATTTATCATATATGTTGTTTCCAACGAAGTTTAAGGGGTTTTCTGAAAAAAAACACAAAATGTTATCATGATTATCATTATCATCATGATCATTATTGTTACTAATAATACTATTTAGGTATAATTTTCATGAACTTAAAGGTATTATTTTGCAAAATTTGTCATCTTGGAGCCGCAAAAACAAGAGAGAGAGAAAAAAAGAAAGAAAGAAAGAAAGAAAAAGGCAAAAAGAGAGAAAATTTTCTATTAGATAAAACTGTTTCTACTGAAAATTAAAGCAAAGCACTTTGGTCAAAGAGGAATATGCTTTTGAAATCACCAGGCCCCTACTTGCTATAAGATGTTAAAATATTGCACAAAGAATATACAGTATGGTACTGCCAATCGGTAGCCAAATGGGCTTTAATTTGGAAGCAACAGAGACGTACGTTTTTAAAAAATGCCCTTGATTTCATACGAAACTTATGTGGAATTTTTTCACCCATCAAGTTTAGATCGTTTGCTGTTGGAAAAGATACTGCAACTCAAACTCGGCCTCCTTTGTGCCTAGAATGTAATTGTTTAGATATCCGTAACCACACAGTCGGGCTAGAAGAATTGCTATGAACTGTTAGCAGTAGAAATTTCTCATTAGTATATATGATATGCTAAAGATCGACCTGGCACAAATTTTATAACTGGTCCAAAATATGATGAAACATGGAAACCTTCCTTGGACAATGGTATGGCACCTAATGGAAAGTGCTACAAGAAAGGCAAAGCAGAAGAAGGAACAAACAGAGAGGTTCAAGCAAAACATAGGATATCAGAAGGAAGTGGCTTTAGTTCCTTAGGAATCGAAGATCACCGATGCCCATTATTAAGAAAAGAAGGATTAAAATATTATACGATGACAAGTGAAACTAAAGGGAGAAAAATAGTAATGGTAGACATGAAGAAGCCTCTCTTAGAATTGTGAGTAGATGGATGACTTAATATGTTCCTGGAAGGCTGAAAGACCAAGTATCTTTACAAGGATTTCTGAGAAATATAAAAAGCAGGAACTAGTGGGAATGTATGACCAACGAAGTTCTGACAGAATATGCCAAAAGAGTAGGTGAAATTCACTTTCTACATTTAAAGGTATGGTAACTACGCCTTTGGGACATAGCACGCGTAAATATATACTGAGTCATATCATTCAAAGAAATCTATCTCCACCAAATTAAGATTTTAATAATCTCGTTTCCTATATTGTTTCCGCTACATTACAAATTAATATCAAAGTTTTCTATACCGGATTATACCTACTGGTTTAAAACAAAATAGTAGGTAAAGAAATATTTATTTCAATTATATTTTAAAGCCATTTCTGTATATATTGGCTTTCTGTTTAAGTAGCAACAAAGTCTTTTATGGAGAAAAGCATTTTCCAAATTCTATCTTAATAATTTTCCTTCAAAATTTTCCTTTTATTTTTTATCATCTAAAGGAGCTTCAAAGTAACTCTAATTTGTTTTTGTTGACTTTAAATACTATCTTTCCAATACCATATAATTTTTAAATGGTTTTTTCAATTGACAGTGCTTTGCTTAACAGACAGTTTTTTTAGTTTTCTACTGATTATAATATGTACACTCCTTTCATATAATTTTAAAAGTATAAAAATAAAATTTTGGCTGTTGATATTAGTCTTAGATAACCCTCTTCTCACTACACCTTTCCTGTTTTGCCAACACGAAAGGTGTAGAAGGTGAGAAGAGAAAATGAGACAGGAATGTGGTAAAGAAAAGATCAACTGAAAATCAGAAGAAAACAATATTTTGAAATGCTTGGTTTGAAAACACGCTACAAGATACAAAAGTGGGTACAGAATATCAGTTTCTGCTAAAGAAGAATCAAGATCGTGGAAGCCTCAACTGACAACACCCATAGAGCAGGCTCAGAGTGCTCTATGAGGCGTCCTTTTTGTACAGGAAAACAACAATTAGAGACAATGATGAAGCTATTGGGAATGGCATAGTGGAACAGTCAAGAATGCAAGTTCAAGGGTGCATTTGCTTACTGTATGCTTGGAGAGTAGCTTACGGCACTCCATTATTAAAACATTTGATTCTAGGAAACAACATGGAAATTCTGCATTATTATTTTTTTCATTTTATGAGTTTTATGGTAATTTTTCTATTTTTTAGATTTTTTTGTAAGTTTTCGAAAGCTTTTTGCATGAATACTTATTTTTATTTTGTGTATGGTGCTGATTTTTTCCTGGGTTTTTTTAACCAAGAATTTCAAAATATTGTTTTTTTCTCATTTTCAACTGCCCTTTTCTTTACCACATTCCTGTCACATAATTATATATAGCTTTATTAAGGAAGAAGATACTGACATCCCTAATGCTATCCCATGTCGTGCGGATAGGATTGGTAGACTTTATACTAAGGGAGTATCTAAAGTTAAGATATATTTTATTATAGAGAGATTTAGTACTCTTTAGTACATTTCTAAATAACCATATGGAGCATTTGTAGCTAACTATTAACAATCTTTGGTATAGAATTTTAGAATTATTGTTAACTAACTGTCAAAACGAATCCCTGTGAGCTATTTCTTTACAGAGAGATAGTGTTTTGGAGTACCCCTTTCAGGTCTTTGTAGTTTTGTTGTTCAAAAAATTGTGCTTGTGATTTCTTAAACCGAAAGTAAGCATAAAAAGCAACATGTCTAGCGCTATGAGCTAGAAGTTTAGCTAGTGTGAAGAAAATGGTCAGTGAAGATATACTTAATATCATTTGAAACGCCTGTTTAATATATTGTTTTTATTCCATTGGCTTTTTTTTATAAGAAAATCATGTCGCAGCAGAACTATCGAGCAGTGTTAATTGCCAAATCATGTTGTTATATGAAACGACCACGTGAAGACTAGTTACTTTGGGACGTTTACATTCTGTAACAAAATGTGTTAGAAAATTGTTGTACAAGAAAGGTAAAACCTTAAAAGGAAACGTAAGAATTAAATTGAAAAAAAAGCGATTCTTAGAAAAGCGAGAAAAAAGTTAAAGAATCCATGATTCTTAGCTCTATATATCCTAATATTAACTATCGGTTGTAACAGATAATAGTAAATTGTGGTTTGAAATATTAAAGGAACTTAACGGTATTAGAGCAACAAGAAGGTGATGTTTTTAATTAACATCTACTATTCTAATTTTAGGGTTTAAAATTCTATATTAGGCTCTGATAAGTTTATCTTTTTGGTATTTGTATTTTACTTATGTTGTTTCTCACCAAAGAGAACACATACATTTATGCTCTTTATCAAAGTCGATTGCACGAGTGGTAACAACTCTAAGTGGCTTCAGCTTGTACGATTGCAACAATATTCTTTTGTTACAATCGCTCCAAATGACGTCCTTGCAGTGTAGTAAAAACAGCTCAATATCAGAAGAGCTCGGACACGTTAAGAGTGCTTGGTCTGTATATACCATGTTCTATGGTGCCTTATTTTGCAAGGCGTCACAAGAGATATTTAGGGGGGGCTAAGTGATATGAATTGTAAAGAAAATAAGTACCTCCCCGAAAAGAAAAAAAAAGGACAATATAAAAAAATGCTGAAGTAGTCTTTATGAAATAAATGTCGTTTACAACATAAGTAGCAACATGCAGTCTCTAATGATCGTTTTGATTCTTTATAAATTAAGCATTTTGTGTTATACTTCAATTATTATTAGTCCCAGTAGGCTAATAGATATATATTATTATATTAAGGTGCCATATCCATGGGTTTCCACAGATTCCTATATCTCATCATATATAGCAGATCTCAAGCTTTTACCTTTTCTTTCTCACTTGCTGATATACAATTTTAAATATGGCACTTTAGACTTCCCAACTATATTAATCTTTGTCTTTCTCTGCTTCTTTTGCCTTTAATACGACATGCAAGGGAAAGATTTTCTAATCCTTCCTTTCTCATGATATGCCCGATAAACCTCATCTGCCTTTCACGGATTGTTTTAATCAGACACCTCTGCTCAAGCTTTTCTCAAAACTGACTCATTTGTTTGGTGGTCTACCCATGATATTCTCATCATTCTCCTGTAAAACCACATTTCAACAGCTTGTAGTCTCTTGCATTGATGGTGGTATTGTCCAGTACTCACAATCATATAACAGAGTAGATGTTATATAACTTTCCAGTACCTTCTTCTTTGTAGCCATTGACATTTTGCGGTGTTTTAAGATCTTTCGTAATCTTTCAATATTAACTTTTTCAATCCCTATCCTTCTCGTTATTTCCAGATTACACTTTCCATTCTCTGTTATATAGCTACCTAAGCAATTGAACTTGTCAACTTGCTGTATGGGGTCATTTCCAATATACAATTTGCTCCAGGGACTTTGGTTCTTACTTTTTACCATGCATACTGTTTTGTTGCGATTTATTTTCAGTCCTTTCCTTCTACTTTGGTCAACTATTTCATCTAGTACCCTTTGTAAACCTTTTTCTGAGCCTGCAACCAGGTTCATATACATTGTATATAAACAATACTGTTTCCATCTTAAGTGTGTTTTACCCAATCCTATGAATCATCATAAGAATTTACTAGTTCAAGTTTTTTTCCCTCTCTTTTTTGTTTTTTTAATATATTTTGTACACATTTCAGAGATGATATGGAGAAATCAACAGTTGTTTATCTTAATGTGGTTATTAAGACGTTATCCCTCCATGTGAATAAATATTGAACAATTTAGGGGGTGCATTGGAATGTTCAGCGGCGTTTATTCTGTAAAGTCTAAAAGTATCCTTCTCAGTGTATATTCATATTTACCTCTGCTAAGAAATTTTTGTGGTTTAACTTAGAGATGACGCAATAGTTTATGCTCTTAAAGTAATAATTGATAACATAATAAACTGTAATAAAGTGCTAGTTAGGTATCAGAAAGGGGAGTCCATCTGAGGTGTCACATCGACTTGTTTACGCTGAGATTAATTTTGAGGTTCATTTTCCACCTACATTGAAAAGACTCATCTGGGCTTATTCTCAAGCAAATATGAATAGCATCAAAAAAAGTCCCTCAGACGTTAATTGGAACAAGTCCCTAAAATACCTACAAGTTAATGATCGAGTCAAATTTTTAACAAACAGAATAATCAACGTCTTTACTAACTTTGTGGCAAGCAAACTAATATCAATCAGTGATAAGGACCCTATTTGGATGAATGTCGACATTAAGCAAGTTACCCTTGCAAAATCTATAAAAGATAAGCCAAAAGGGGACGCCAAGAGCATGATTTAAACTGCTGGGAAATTATAATTTTTAAATGTAGATACTTGATAAAACTTGCAAAGGAAAACAATTTCCTACCTTTTGGTAAGAAATTATCTGATCCTAACATTAGTTTAAAGCAGTACTGGTCTATCATACATAAAATTATGAATAAGCGTAAAATTCTGCAGGTCACAACCTATTCTTCATAACAATTCTTTCCCCACCTTACCTATCCTTTCGTTCGCAATGATACACTTGGATACGCACGCGACGACTTTATTCAAAGGCAGAGGTTACCTAACTGAACCAAATGGATCTTGACCGTTGACTAAATTTAGAAGCTCTTTCACTCAACATCCAGCAAAATTTACCATTGACTTCCGAAGCTCCTTTGCTGAACTTCATATCCATCATGCTGCTCCCCATGACTTCGCCACTAACCCGGGCTGGGCACCCGTGATTTTGTCCGGGACTGCTTATTTCCATATTCGCAGCTAACCTGCTTATCTAGAGGCCGTTCACCTATCCGCAACCTGGGGATCCGGTGGATGAATGTTGTCTTAACCACACAACAATGTCGCCGAAAAGCTGATTAATTTAATTGAATTTTTTGAGAAACAATATATTGCTATTAATACATCAAGTGAGCTACCACCTTTTGATTTAATATCAAACCAACGTTTAGAAACGATCAGTCTTGATTCTAATAAAGCTCATGGATGGGACGGGATATCCCTTCTCATGTTGAAAATTTGAGATGACGCAATAGTTCCTCCTCTTAAGTAGTATTTGAGTATTTGATGACACAATAAATTCGGGTATCTATCATAATTTCCAGAAAAAAGTTAATTTAGTGCCGATTCAAAAAAAATGTAGTGAAGAATTATGGACTAATATCTCCACTGCCAACATTAAGCATAATTCTAGAAAAGCAAATTACGAACCTTTTTATAGATAATTCGAACAAAACTATCTTTTTGCCTTTTGTCAATCTGGTTTTCGAAAGGATGACTTGTGTTCATTGCAATTATTAGCAGTAAGTCATGAAATTCTTTGCGAGTTCGATAAGAACCCTTTTTTAGAAACATGAGGTGTATTCTTAGACATCTTGAAAGCCTTCTATGAAGTTTGGATAAAGGATTGTTTTTAAAAGTTATCCGGAATTACCGGTCGGTCCTTCATTGTCAATGATTACGGAATTATTATCAGAGCGTCTTCAAAGGGTGGTACTGAAGGATAAATGCTCTTCGTGGAAAGAAGTGTTTGCTGGAGTTCCGTAAAAATCCATTCCGAGACAACTTTTTCTTCTTTTTAAATTTGGCTGCTCCCGTTAGAGGTCACCACAGCGGATCAGTCTTCTCCATTTTCAACGGTCTTCTGCATCCTCCTTTTGTACTCCTGCTGTTTTTATGTCCTCTGCTACCACATCCAAGTATCTCTTCCTTGGTCTCCCTTGTTTTTCCCCCTTGCAAATGTATGCCCACGATTCTCCTACCAAAATATTTTTTCTTTCTCCTACTTACATCTCCAAACAACCTAAGCCTTGCTTCTCTTTGCTTGTCTCTCAATCTCCTAACATAAGCCGTACTCCTTATATATTCCAAATCCTGTCCAGCCGCGTAATCCCGAGTGACCACCGGAACATCCAACGTTCTGCAATTTGTAGCTTAAATTCTTGCTTCTTGGTTGTTGCCACTGTTTCAAGTCCATACAGTAATGTTGGTCTTACTGCTGTCTTGAAAACTTTTCTTTTTACTTCAGGAGATAGTCTTCTGTCGCACTGCACTCCCGTTACTTTTTTCCATCCTCTCCAACCAGCCTGCACTCACTTCCTCATCTCCTTGTTGCTGTCTACGTCACTCTGCACGGTGGATCCTAGGTATTTGAAGTCTTCAACCCAGGCCAAGAAAAGTTTAAGAGAGAATATTTCAAATTTGAAAAATGGCCAGTAAGTTGTCTTCCAAATACATAAATACAATATAAATACCAGTAAGTCTTCTTCCACTTCTTCCCTACTTTAAAAGTGAAGGACTGGAAAATTAATGGTATATTAAGTATATAGACAGGACTACTAAAAATAAAGTGAGGTAAAAAATTTAAATGCTATTCACTTTTAGCAAAATACAAAAAAGTTACCTTTGCCGATTCCTTTTATTCTGATCTTAAAATCATTAGTTGAAGAGTACCTCAGAATTACCTGATTGCCAAATCCTCTCAATCCAATAGAGAAATAATTTATGATCTAAATAAAAAATGTATATCAAAGGCTTAATACTTTTAATGGTTATGCACCACACAAGCTATAGGCTAAAAAAGGTAAAGCGAAGAGATAATAGTGGACCTTAGACTTGTAAACATTCATAATGAAGGTAAGCCCTCAAAAACATAACAGTTTCTAAATCTAGACATCCGAGAAAAAAACTATCCAGAAAATGACTTGTTGCAAAGTGCAGCATCAACTTCATGAATATGAAGACATTGGAGAAATTGGTCACACGGCTTATAACAAACTGAGCTAATAGGAGCAAGAAAAGCTAATCACAACGCTCTCTATGACGAGTTCTAGAGCGAAGACTAAGGTAAGCAACGTTTCGTCGATAAGACAAAGGTTACAGGGTAGCAACAAGATATCTGATGAAAATGACAAACAAAGCATTTTATAGGGCGCCCAAGCAAGCGTCAATAGTTTTCTTTTTGATACGCACGGTGCCCACAGAATAAGATGATTATGATTTAGATTAAGAGATAGAATAGCCAAAACCAGTTTGCAATGTGGGTCAGAAAGCAACTGGATATGCCAGTTTACTGGAAGCATCAGAAAGCTCATTTCACTTGTTACATCATACGAAAGGGTTAAGCGTTAGCCAAATTTACGTTTAAGTAAAATGAAACTTGTAAACATCAAGATGTTGATTCCAACTAAAACAAAGTAAGGTGAGAAAATTAAGCTGAAAAAGTGAGATATTGTTACGTACGGAACGAAAGTCCCTTATGTAAATTTATACCATTTAAAGAGTCATTTTGAGTTTGAATTTTAACTGGGTTCTATTTAAGACCCTCAAAACGGATCGAGTCTGTCATTGATGGTATCCCTAGTAAAGTGTGGGACCGGATATTTTGCATTCCATGAAATTATATCTATGAAAGAACGGAAGAAAGAGAACATTTGTATTTTTTCTGTTCCCTTTCTTCCGTTCTTTCATAGATATAAATAGACAGCAAGCACGAAATACATCATAGACAACAAGACATACTAATCGCTTCTCAAAGTCCTTCTGCTGAAGGACACTTTTATTGGAAAAAAAATGTTCCATCATGCTTAACCGTCCAGTCCTACACCCAAGGACCCAACTTTCAAGACAGCAAGACTTACTGTTTATTCGAAATAAAAAGTTCTGCTTAAAATCTATCAGGAGTGCCTAATAAGCATTTATAATTAATCTGGATTTATAATATGTGGGATGCATTCACATTTGCTGGAAAAACAACAAAAGTGTAGTAAGTGTATGTGTTTGATTGTATGATATTTTTATATATGTAACTTAGAAGAGCTTTGAATTCAGAGCTCTTCCTGTAGTAACAGCTCAAGTTTTGAGAATAAGGGAAATATTGTTTAGAATAACACACACACACACACACACATATATATATATATATATATATATATATATATATATATATATATATATAGGTTAACCAAGCATTGAGTTATTTACTTGCTTTAAAAGCTCAATTTTAGGGGAATGCTACAAAATTAACGTAAAGCAGAATGGTCATGTGGTCCAGCTTAGTATTCAGTAACACCTTATGCAATAGCAGCTTCACCCTAAAGAAACAGCGTTTAGTATTTTGAACCATCCATGGCCCATGATACTTAGGTATAAAAGCAAAGATCTGACAAAGATCGCAAACTTTTCTCATTGATTTCCATTCCTCAAAGGCAGAAGTAATCTCATCAGGAAAATATCGGAGTAGTAATCCATGAATATTGTAGAGTGCTTAGGAGTTAGCTTTCTAATGGACAACAGCAGTTGCATTTTAGTCATATTGAAAGAACCTGATACTTTTATTCCTATTCTCTACCACTTTGAAAGTCAGACTCTACATCCGTTACACGTTTGAGGTGTTCTTGATAAGTTATCACGAGGCCAATGCCATAGTAACAATGTCAGGGACATCAGCATAGATGTTGATAAACTATACCAAATTTAGTTTATCAACACCTACTTCAGATTATCACAGAGATCAATTATGTAACGAAGAAAGACAGCGGTACCAAGAACAAAACCTTGAGGAAAGCAAGCATTAACGAAATATCTAAATGTCATCCCATACAATGTGACACGTATTTTGAGATTTGGTAGGAAGGACTGAATAATGTCAAAGACAGCTTACCTCGCTTTCTCAAATGCCATCCTTCAACAGACTTTCATAAAAATCCATATATATATATATATATATATATATATATACTTTCCCTGGTTACAGCGAAAAGGCCATCATTGAAAGGAGATCCGCTATTTCCATACCGAGCATCAACAAAATGACCTAGGTTCTGATAAAAAATTCAACCGATGTGTTGTTGACCAGTCATTCAAAGACCTTGTTAATGACAGAAAAACTGGCTACGTGTGGGTATTTGCCATTATCAGGGGAATCACATGCATTTTTAAGGATAGGGTAAACAGAAACTTTCGGAGAAGCAGGAAGCAAGACTCCGATAGGCAAATATTGCAAAGTTTGGACAGGAAGAAAGGTTCAAAGAAAACTTCGGAAGCACGCTCTTTGAAGACAACAACTTTTAAGCTAGCATTGCGTTCATTCTGTCATCCTTTTATCCATCTATTGGAAAAGTTTAATATCTGTTAATGCAAATTGGGATTATACAGAGAGATATCAATTTACTTCAATCCGCAAAATAATCGAAAAAATCACTTCTTTGTTTTTTTCACAAGATAACCTGATGTCATTTTCATTTCATTAGAATTATGCCCTCAGTGCTTTGACCATGATATCAGAAATAGAAATAGCACTGCCCAGGATTCGGCATTAGCGTGATACAATCTAATGATTAGAATTACTTACTTTGTCAACCCCTAAAAATTTCAAATTTTCTTTCTACAGTTAGATTGGCACTTGTACCATAAATTTGACCAATCAAAATTATGGTAAAAGTGATACAAATGAATTCGTTTAAATGGAATACAAACAGCAAAATATACTTTAAAAAAACATTGAAAACATCAAAGCAATAAAGGAAAGAAAAAAAGAGTCTAAAGTGTCACATAACAAGCATAGAGAAAAGTAACTGAGTATTATTACGTCAGTGCGCTTGACAGTAAAATGAATGTCCCCAAAGGAAGCCATAATGATTTCAAAATGTTGTGTGATTTCCATAAAGAAACACCTTACTGTAGAAGTAAGTGGGTTTGAATAGTAGTGAGGCTTGAAAGAAATATAACAATCAATGAGCAGTTTGCTTTCTGTTAGACCCTCACTGAAGCAGGTCATCAGCATTTAACTTAAAGCATTTACAATGTATATCTACTATGTCCAATAAAATATAGATATCTTGAAGTATTTGTAGAAATAGAATCTGTGTGGGTACTTTTGGCATTTTTCCAAAGGCTTCAAAGAAAAAAAGACTTGAATATAGATTTCTGAAAGAAACTCAGAGCATTTAAACTTTTATCACATTTTTCAGAGCAAAAATAAAACACTTTATTTAAAGTTACGATTGAGCTGATTCCAGTTGTCGATATCAATATTTTACGTTTGTGGTGCTGCAGGGTTTAACATATACATTGCTTTGACACAATCGACCCTAAATTCATTGGTAATAGGTCTAAAAAAATAATGTCACTTTTGTGTACCATATTATATAAAATAATATTCTATACTATTCTATTCAATTTTTACTATATTCTATTCTATTGAATTATATTTTATTCTATTCTATTCTATTCTATTCTAGTATATTATATTATATTATATTACGTTATATTATATTATATTATATTATATTATATTATATTATATTACTTGTTTAAGGTAGTATAGGCAAGTCACAATAAACAATTTGGGTAAGACTTTTTTACTTTTTGGTTGAATGCAACCAGCAGTCAGTGTCTTCTAGTGTTTTAGCAGTCATTTATGACTGGTAGGAAGCTTTTGTAATCTGAATGTTTGCTGTTTTCAGTTATTCAAGGAAGAAAGTTCGACTGCTTTTAACATTAGTGAAAATCATAAAGTAACCTTCACTGGGAAATATCCATGACTGGACTCTCTTACCACGTTAGATATTTTTATTGCCGTCATCGTTGGTTTACCATCATACAACGTATAACAGGCCGTGAGATCCCCACGAAAACCTTCTAATTCAATATGAGTAATAAGGTACGGTTTTGTAAAACCAATATTTGTATAAGAGGTCTCTTTGTTCCCCAGGAAGAAGTCACCTTGGTCCGGCATCACTGTTGCAACTTCGGTAAGATACTGATAGTTATGGTCATCTAACATGAAAAAAATTATACAAAGGTACTGTTAGTCAAAATATACATGACAAATCTACTACTTTTTAAAAACTATTAGGGTCCTTTAAGGCTTCATTTCCAACATTTCGCCCTGGTTCCCTGGTACTTTAGATAAAAGGTGATGTTGGTGGACATATAGGAAAGTATATCTTTAAACAGAGCGAAATTGAAATATTGTGAAAAAACCATTAAATATTTTGTTTGATCCTTTTTCTTTCGTCAGTCTACTTTTATTTGGGCTACCTTTTAAATAAAAACTGCAAGCAGTTGCTATTTGATTATTAATGTTAGAGTAAATTATCTCGCAAACCAGAGCCAAAGGTAACTTTTGACAGGGTAACTATGCACATGTAACATTCACATTTATCAGTAACATTTAAGTATATACCTTGAGTGTAACTGTTTAGGCATGATGTTGCTAATTAACCACAAAGGCTTAATACAATCATATAAAATATTAAAAAGTAGTTACTTTTTTAGGTGAACTAGCATTATGTCATTGGAATATGCAATGATATGATTTTAAGTAAGGCTCTCTACGCCTAGTGGAATGTGTTTCATTTTATTTCATAATATTTGATACTCTCTCTAATCTAATATGTCTTGGCAGATCTACTTCCGTTTTTTATTATTTTTTCAAACTGTAGCAACTTATTAAGACCATCCTCCAACACAAACAGACACACAAATTATCCAAAATGGGATCTGATATCATGCCCTTAAAATGAAATATACTCCCTATTGTGTAAATCTTGTACTGTAGAAGTCTTTTTTTGGAACGAAATGTAACATCAGGAAGCCACTGTGTACTTTCACACAGAAAACATGTTATCAAACCTCCCAAATCTTTTAAAAAATATTAATATTGTAATTCCCTACAATAGATCAAAGTGGATTTTTTTCACATTACAAATGTACGAATCCACAATAACATTTCATAACAACGAATGACGCCTTGCATGTATTTAAATATTTGCAATATTTTGTTTAATTTTTTTAAAACTATCAATATACCTTGGAGGAATATAATGCTGTAAAATTGTTTACTCTTAAGACCTCTTTGAGTTAATGGTGTAAGAAACAATTTTTCACCATTAAAGTAAGGCAAAAGGTATTGAAGAAGTAGTGACAAAATCAACAAACTTTATTATTATTATTATTATTATTATTATTATTCAAATGTCTCACAGCATTGATGTTATTTGCCGAGTAATTGATGACCATCAGGCCAAGTCCCTTGGCTTTAGGTATCCAGTACCTTACTAATAACCTTTGCAGTTCCTAACAGGCAAGCTTTCTGTAAAGGTTCTATGCCACATTCTATTTCAATCTTTCCAATTGTGCCCAGAGCTCCTATAATTAATGGTACAATGGCAACCTCTTTTACATTCTTTCCCCCCTTGATCTCTCTTTTTAAGTCTTGATATACATCAATCTTTTCCTTTTCTTTCCTGCCAATTCTTGTATCAAAGGGGTAAGCTATGTCAATAAGCAAGATAATCGATCCTTTTTGTTTTCAAAAACGATATCCGATCGGTTATGTTCTAGTCTGTAATCTGTCTGTATTGTGAAATCCCATAATAATCTAAAGTCATTTGTTACAATTGCACTGTCTTTTCTATGATTATATCATCTATCTCCATGGTCTATACTTAGTTTCTGACATAACTTCCAGTGGATAATCTGAGTTACTTTGTCATGTTTTCAGCCCTTATGCTGTGCTTGTGCTAGCTGTTGACACTCAGATGCAATATGAGCAATCGTTTCCTCCGCTTTCCTAAATAATCTAGAATCTTTTCATACATCTTTCTTGTAAATATTGCTCTTTATATAATTTGTTCCTACTGCTTGTTCCTGCGCTGCAAATATATTGCTCTCTGTTTCTTTCTTTAATCTTGAATATCTTAACCAATTCCAGTTCTTATCCTTATTCATTAATTCTTTTGTAGCATTAACTGTTTGCACATGTATCGCTTTATCTATACACCATTTCTTTTGTTTTTCGCTATTCTGGCGTTTCCACACTTTGAGATCTTTGGTTTCATTACTTTATATAGTTCCTTCTTGTTCAACATATGTTATTATTCCGCAGTCATTGTTCATAATATACCAGAAGAGTTTGTTCTCCTCTCTTCGTACAGTATCCTCAGCTCCAATTAAACCCCTCCCACCTTCTGGGCGTGTTAAACACAACCTGTTTACATTGCTTTTAGGGTGGAAGGCGCCATACATGGTCAAGCTCTTTCTCGTTTTTCTATCAATTTGCTGTAGTTCATTTCTACTCCAATTTATCAAACCAGCACCATACCTCAGCAACGATACAGCCCACGTATTTATTGCAATAATTATGTTCCTCCCATTCAGTCTTGATTTAAGAATTTTTCAGTCTTCGTAAGTATTCCTTTTGTACAAGGGTTTTCATGTGTCAATTCTTAATCTCATCTATTTCTAACATACCAAGATACTTGTATCTTTCCCCTCCAACATTGTTAATAGTTTCACTACTTGGCAGTTGTACACCATCGCTGTTCACAACTTTTCCTCTTTTCATTACAAGACTCCCAAATTTTTGGACCCCAAACTTCATACCTATATCTTCAGTGAGGACATTTACAGTTCTCCCTTTCATCTTTTGCCAATAACTTTATATCATCCATAAAAAAGGAGAATATTTACTTTCACTTGACCTTTTTCAAATTGATATCCTGCCTTACATTTTCTCAGTACAATTGACATTGGTAAAAGACAAATGACAAACAATATTTCGGACAAGCAATCTCCCTGAAAGATTCCTCTCTGAATATTTACTTGTCCTAATTCTTCTTTTCCTGCTACCAATGTCGTTTTCCAACTAGGCATGCTTCTTACCAATAGTTCTTTAAGGTTGTCTGTTCCAATCAAATTCAGACATTCTGTTATCCATGAGTGCGGTACCATATTGTACGCTTTACGATAATCAATCCAGGCGATGGAGAGATTTGTATGTCTTCATTTTGAATGGTTAATAATGACCTTGTCAATAAGTAACTGATGCTTTTTACCCCTTGCATTCCTTTTACACACCATCTGTTCAAGTGGGAATAAATCTCTGTCCTCCATATACGCATGAATCTCATTAGCTACAATGCCTGTCAAAAATTTCCACGTAAGTGGAAGGCATGATATTGGTCTATAGTTATTTCCTCTACTAGTATTTTTATTACAGAAGATTGTCCTACCTGTAAACATCCATGATTATACCACAACAGTTCTAATAATCTTATTCAGTTGTTCAGTAATTCGGTTATGAATGCCATGCAAATTATTTATCCAGAGGCCCTGCACACCATCACGCCCTTGGGCTTTCCAATTCATGACTCTTTTTAGCTGTTTCTTCACTTTTGTTTCATTAATCTCTATGTCCTCTTGCTTATGGTTTAATCTCGTTATCTGCTCTTTGATTTCCTTCAACCGTTCAGCCTTAGTGTTGTGTTCTACTGGGTTTTCCCATATTGAGCTACAGAAGATACGTGTTTCATCTTTGTCTGGTATCAAAGTCTCGTATCTTTCTTTCCCATCAAATTACTGATATAATCTTCGTTGATCAACTTCAAATAATCTGTTTTGACACTGTTGCTCATTTCTGGCTTCATATCTCTTAACCTTCGCCGCTTTCGCAACTACTCTTTGTTTCAATTCTTCTACCACAACAGTATCACCTTTCTCCCTTATTCTGTACTTCTTATCAATATATTCCATTCCTCTATTGCTACACATTTCATTATTCTTTCTCTTCTCAAGTTTACTTATAACCTTTCTCAATTTCTTGATGTCATTGTTAAAACGTCTCTTCCACCAAGGATTCTTTTTTTGTCTTTTTTATATATCATTATTATTACTGTTATTATTATTATCATCATCTCTAATTTTTTTGCATTTCTTTTTTCTTCACCATTAACGCCGAATACAGTCTAGATTCTTGGGCTCTAATGGGCAGTTTGGTAATGTTGAGGTTTCCAGGAATTTTGTTGATATGCTTGTCAATGCCTTTCTTGATTAATCCTAGTGCTCAAGTGACAACTGGTAAAATTTGTGTCTTCATTCTTGTATTCTCAATTTCCATATCTTTATACTTGGAGAGTTTTTTTGCAACTTTAACGGATGCATTCCGGTCAGATGGTATTGCAATGTCGATTAGCATACATGCTTTTTCTTTCTTGCTCTTAATGATGATGTCAGGTTTGTTGGCTTTGATTGTTCTATCAGTGTGAACTTGCAGATTCCAGAGGATAGTAACTTCGTTTTCTGTAACTATTTTTGGTTGGTGCTCAGACCACTTGTTGGTTGTTTTTATTTTGTAATACTGTAAGTTCTTCCAGTGCATCTATGCTGCGGCATTGTTATGCCTTTTGATGTATTCTGTCTTGGATAACTTGGGGCACCCAGCTAAAATGTGGTCGAAACTTTCGTCTTATTTGTTACATAATCGGTAGAGTAGATTTGTTTCGTCTTTAATGATTCTATGATGGTACAATCGGATGGCTAACCTTTGGTCTTGGGCTGAAATTATAAGCCCTTCAGTTTCCGCCTTTAGACCTTTCCCTTTCAGCTAGTCACTTGTTTGCTTATAGTCAACATCGACTTCTTTGATTCTTGATGGATACTGCCCATGCATAGCTTTACTTTCCCATTTCTTCTTGGGCTTTTTGTCTTGGACTTTGGGTTTTGCATATTGTTTCACTCCTTCAGCAAGCTTAGTTGCTGACGCGTTATTCTTTTCTGCAATCTCATTCACACTCAGCTCTTGTTTGAATTTGGCAGCAAAACTCTTTATCGAGTAAGACTTCTTTCTATCTTCCTGTTGGCTAACTAACTTTAAACGTAAATATAATATAGATATAATATCATAGGATTTTTCGAAATATGTTGCCACGCCAATGTTTGTTGTCTTGTAAGTTGTTTCAACTTGAATCAATCCTCTACCAGCAGATGATCTTGGTAAATTTATTCGGTCTACATCTGATTTTGGATGATGCATTCGTTCTTTAGTAAGAAGATTTCTTGTTTTTCTGTCCAGAATTTTGACCTCTTCAGCTGTTCAGCTGATATTAAAGCTGTAAGTTACGACTGGTACGGCTACAGTGTTAATCGCTTCGATCTTGCTGATAACATTCACTTCACTTTAAGAATCATTCTTTTTCTTCTATAATACTCTTTTTAGGTCTTTTTCTTCATCTTCGAGTGTTGAATGCCATCGCCTTTGTTTATTCCAATGTATTTACAAGTTCCTTCTTCTTCAAACTCCTTTATAATGGTCTCTTGACTGATACCGATGCTGGGTGTTTTTGTTGGTTTCCCCTTGATGAAGGTTGTTTACCCGCATTTGTCCAGTTCAAATGTCATCTTTATACCATCACTGAATGTTTGATGATGTCTAGCAGTTTCTTGAGTTGTTCATCATTCATAGCGTATGTCTTCAGGTCATCTATGTAAAAAAGATGGTTGATATTTCTTTTGTTTATCTCATAGCCATGCTTTGTGTTGCTCAACAGTGTGCTTAATGGTGCTACAGGAAGACATAGAAGGAGCGGAGATAGTGAGTCACCTTGAAATATGCCACTTTTGATGCTGATTCTTCTGGATTTTATGGCTCCGTGTTGTGGTTGAGATGAAGGGTTGTTTTCCATTCCTTCATACTTGCACTTATTAAATTGACTACCGTTGGGTATATATTGAACATCTTCAGGCACGTATTAGTCCAAGAGTTTGGTACACTATCGAATACTTTCTTAAAATTAATCCAAGCTGGTGATAAGTTTCTTTTATTTCTTATGCAGTTTTCTAGAATCATCTTAATTATCAGTAGTTTGTCTTTACATCTGTAACTTCCCCTTTACATCCTTTCTGTTCAGTTGGTAATAGCTTATTCTCTTCAACAAATATAGAGGTTCTTTCAGTTAGGATGAATGTTAAGATTTTGTGCATTGTTGGTAAGCAAGTAAGTGGAGGATAGTTCTTATGATTTTTGGTTTCTTCGGTTTTAGAAAGTAAATAAGTTAAACCTTCAGTCAGCCAATCGAGTGTCTTCTCAGGGTGTTTTAAGATGTCATTAGGGGCTGTAGTTAATTCGTCATGTACGCTGGGGAGGTTTTTGAGCCACATATTGGCTATTCCATCGATTCCTGGTGCTTTTCATTTGCTAGATTTCATAATTGGAAGCACTGCATCTTTTTTTGTGATGTCTATCCATTTTTGTAGTTCTTGATTTTTGAACATTTTTTCTTGATCTTGGATCCATAGGGCTTTGCTATTATAGATTTTGATGTCCTCCCAAATTTACTCCCAAAGTTACTCCAAAATTCTTCGACGTTCTGCATTTCTGGTAGCCCACTGACCTCGATTGACTACTTTCTAAGTTCACTGTAAAATCACTTAGTGTTTTATTTAAAGGTCTTGTTTTGCCTGTAAAATTTGCTTCGTTTTTCAAATCTACGTTTCCTCTGCGATTTTGCTTTTATTTGCTCTTTAATTATTTCTTTTACATCAGTAAGATTTTGGTTTCTTCGGAAGTTGTATTTCCTTTCGATATTCCTGATCTTAGGTTCCTTCACTCGGGAGCCTTTTTTAGTTTTGAGAGGAGGAATAATTTCTTTCGCTTTGTTTCAATATCTTTCCCAATCTTCAGTTTCCAGGCAGGTGGTTTTCTCTTCCTGTTGGTAATCATCGAAGTTTAAGATGACAGCTGAATCTGCATGAGTTAATTGGTTGAGTTCAGTTGGGATAAAACCGCCAAAAAAACGCGTCGAGAGCTTAATCGGAACAATTGCATTATTTACTCAATTGAATTATTTTCTTCACTTTTTTGCCTTTTTTATTCTGGAGGTTTTCAGAGACGGTTCAACCATATCTTCTTTTTTAAGTACTTTCCACTTTCTCAAGATGTTGTCTTTCTTCTCGGTTATCACTTGTTTATCTTCAATAACAATTTTTTCATTAGAATTATTTTTTACATCAACAACAGTCTCAGCATTATCGGCTATAGCTGGGATACCGTCTCAGGTTCGTTGTTCCCTGGGATTGGTTCTTCCTGCTCTATTTCAGGTATTTGTGGATTTTTCCTTACTTTATCCTCAATCACTTTAAGTTTATTATTAGCCTACAATTTCTTTCTTTATCTCGTTTAACCGCGGCTAGTTTATTAGCATCCAAGTGGCTTCTTTCTGTAGGGTGCATAGGTCTCCAGATGGTATATGTCGTTTTCGTTGTAGCTGTTTCTCTAGGATGTAGTTTAGCTAAGAAATATGATTTCATGACCTCTTTGCATTCTTCCCATGACCATTTTTGTCTAGTTCCTTTTGGGGGATTTTTGATGTTTGCATTTAGAAGGCCTCTTTAAGCAGTGGGCTCTTCGTGGAAATCCTGTGATACATTTGATTGGAGAAGGTTTCGTCCAGTAGCTGACTTCAAGGGATTATTATTATAAGGGGTTATTATAATAAGGGAATATTATTATAAGGGGTTATTATAATAAGGGATTATTATTATAAGGGGTTATTATAATAAGGGATTATTATTATTATTAATATCATTATCATTATTATTATTATTATTATTATTATTATTATTAAGTGGCGGAGTAATGCCAATCCACAAAATGAAGTCCCAGCAAACCCATCCGACTCCCAGCCCGATAAGGGTAAGCTGGGTGCACAATATCACACTCAAGTGTGTGTGATATTGATGTAAATTAAAACAGCACATGACCTTGCAGGTGGGGCCACTATAAGACAAGCTATTAGTTGGAAACAAAAAAAAAGTCGAATATTACAACATCGATAAAATTCATGCCTAAGAACAGAAAACATGGGAGTCAACGAACAACAAAAACAATGTCTAATATAACTAACTTTATGTAAAAAACAAGGGATAAGCAAGCGTCATGAAAATGTAAACAAATGCAATAAAACACAAACACAAAGATCCCAATAATTTTCGGTACACCTTTCAAAATAAAATTTTCAAAATATCTAATTTCTACTTGTCAATACTTCTGAAAAATGTTACTTTTTAAAGATTTATAGTCTACATGATGTATTGTGTCAGGACAGCCCGTCATTATTTCCTTGAAATAAAACATTTCTACCCCATTCCATACTACTCTATTAAAGTCTATTCCATTCTCTTCCACTCTCCCCATTCTACTCCGTTCTTCTTGGTTCTCCTCCATTCTACTCCATTCCACTCCATTCTACTCCATTCTACTCCATTCTACTCCGTTCTACTCCATTCTACTCCATTCTACTCCATTCTACTCCATTCTACTCCATTCTACTCCATTCTACTCCATTCTACTCCATGCTACTCCATACTGCACTAAATACTCCATCCTTCTGCATTCTACTGGATGCGAGTCCATTCTATTCTATTTTATTCCATTCCATTCCATTTTCCTCCATTCTACTCCATTCTACTCCATTCTACTCTATTCTACTCACTTCTGCTCCATGCGACTATATTCTAATCAATTCTCCTTATTTCTAAGCCACTCTGCTCCGTCCTTTTCTCTTCACTTCCATTCTAATCTTTTTCATTCCATTTTATTCTATTATATTTTACTTAACTCTATTCCATTCTACTCCATTCTACTCCATTCTAATGCATTCTAATCCATTCTACTGCATGCTACTCCGTTCTACACACTTCCATTTCATTCTATTCCATTCCATTCCATTCTACTCCATTCTATACTATTCTACTCCCTTCCAGTCCATTCTACTCCATTCTTCACAATTGTATCCTATGCTACTCCCTCTTACTCAATTCTACTCCATTCTACTCCAGACTACTCATTCCACTCAATTTTCCTCCATTCTACTTCATTTTACTTTATTCTACTCCATTATACTCCATTCTACTCTGTTCAACTCCAATTACTATATTCTACTATGTTCTACTCCATTGTACTCCATTCTACCCAATTCCACTCCATGCTACTCCATTTTACTCCATTCTACGCCGTTCTACTCCATTCTGCCCCGGTCCTTTCCCATCCCTTCCATTCCATTTTTTCCCATTCAATTCTATTCTCTTACATTTTATTTCACTGTTCCTTATTCTACTGCATTCTAATCCATTCCACTCCATTCTACTCTGTTCCACTTATTCTACTTCATTCCAAATTCATCCAAATTATTCCATTCTACTCCATTCTACTCCATTCTACTATATGCTACTACATTCAACTCGTTGCGTCTCTGTTTTAATCCAATCTGATCCATTTTACTTCATTCAACACCATTCTACTCTATTCTACCCCGTTTTCCTCCATTCAACTATTCTTTACTCTACTCTAGTCCATTTTACTCCATTCTACTCCATTCCACTCAGTTCTACACCATTCTACTCTATTCCTCCCCATTCTACTCCATTCTGCTCTAATTAAACCATTTTACTCCATTCAAATGCATTCTACTCCATTCTACTATGTTCTACTTCATTGTACTTCATTCCACTCCATTATACTCCATTTTAATCCATTTTAATCATTCTACTCCATTTTACTACTTTCTACTCCATTCTAATCCATTCTAGTCCATCCTACTCAAATTAATCGATTTAACTCCACTCTACTCCATTTTACTCTATTCTAGTCCATTCTACTCCATTCGAATCCCTTTTACTTCATTCAACACGTTGCGTTCCTACTCTAATAAAATCTGCTCCATTCAAATTTATTCAGCTCCATTTTACTCTATTCTATTCCATTCTACTCCATTCTACCGCATTTTACTCCATTCAACTCCTTGCATCTCTACTCTAATCCAATCTGCTACATTATATTTCATTCATATCCATTCAACTGCATTATACTTCATTCTATTTCATTCAAATCTATTTAACACAACCTACTCTAATCATTCAGCTCCAATTACACCATTCTACTCCATGTTGCTCTGTTCTACTTCATTTTACTTCTTTCCACTCCATTCTACTCCATTCTACTCCATTCTACTACTTTTTACTCCATTCTACTCCATTCTACTCCATTCTACTCCATTCTACTCTGTTTTACTTCATTTTATTTCATTCCACCCTATTATATTCCATGTTACTCCATTCTATTCCATTCTACCCCATTCTACTCGTTTCAACTCGTTGTTTCTCTATACTTTTACAATCTGCTCCAATTTACTTCATTCAACCTTATTCTAGTCTACTCCACTCCGTTTTACTAAATTCAACTCTGTTATACTCTATTCTACTCCATTCTACTCAGTTCTACTCCATTCTACTCCATTCTACTCCACTCCACTGAGTTCTACTCCATTCTGCTTCAATTACACCATTCTACTCCATTCAGCTCCATTCTACTCCATTTTATTCTGTTCTATTCCATTCCACTCCTTTCTGCCGCATTGTACTCCATTGAACTGGTTGCATCCCGATTCTAATCCAATCTGCTCCATTCTATTTCATTAAAATTCATTCAACTCTATTATATTCCATCGTATTTCATTCAAATCCATTCAACTCCATTTTAATCTATTCTACTCAGTTCTACTCCATTGTACTCCTTTCACATCCATTCGACTGCATTATACTTCACTCTATTTTTTATTCAAATCCATTCAACTCAATCTACTCCATTCTGCTCCAATTACACCATTATACTCCATTCCACTCCATTCTACTCCATTCTACTCCATTTTACTCCATTCTACTCCATTCTACTCCATTCTACTCCATTCTACTCCATTCTACCCCATTCTACCCCATTCTACTCCATTCTACTCCATTCTTCTGCATTCCTTTCCATTCTACGTCATTCTACTCTACTCTACCCCAATCTACTCTATTCTACTCCACTATATTACATTTTACTCCATTACGCTGCATTCCACTCCATTCTACTACATTCTACCTCATTTTACTCCATTCTACTCCCATTGCTCTATTCTACTCCATTCCAAGCTATTCTACTCCCTTCAACTCTATTCTACTCCAATTACTATATTCTACTCCATTCTACTCCATTCTACGTCATTCAATATCAATTCCAATCCATTCTAATCCATTCTACTCAATTCAAATCCATTCTATTCCATTCTACTCCATATTAATCTATTCTACTCCATTCTACCCCATTCTACTTTATTCTATTCGATTCTACTATATTCTACTACATTGTACTCTATTCCATTCCATTCTACTCCATTGTACCCCATTTTACTACATTCTACTTCCATTATTCCGTTCTACTCCATTCTACTCCATTCTGTCCCATTCGTCTCCCTTCTACTCGATGCGACCCAATTCTAATCCAATCAACTCTATTCTACTTCATTGTACTGCATTCCACTGTGTGCTACTTTATTTTGCCATTCCATCCTAGACTGCACTAATTACTCTACTGCACTAATACTGCACTAATTACTCCATCCTTCTGCATTCTACTGCATGCGAGTCCATTCTATTCCATTTTATTCCATTCCATTCCATTTTCCTCCATTCTACTTCATTCTACTCCATTCTACTCTATTCTACTCACTTCTACTCCATTCAACTCCACTCTACTCCATTCTACTTTATTCTAAGCCATCCTACTCCAATCTACTCTTTTCTACTCTATTTTACACCATTCCACTCTATTTCACTCCATTCTACTCAATTTTACTTCATTGTACTGCATTCTACCCCATTCTACTCCACTCTACACCCATTACTACCTTATACACCATTCAAAGCCATTCTACTCCACTACACTCTATTTTATTCCGTCCTACTCCATTTTACTCCATTCTTCTCGATGCGACCCCAATCTAATCAAATGTGCTTCATTCTTTTCCATTTCACTCCGCTTTACTGCATTCTGCTCCATTCTACTTCATTTACTCCATTTTACTCCATTCAGCTCCATTCTATTCCATTCTGCTCCATTATATTCCGTTCTACTCGATATGACCCCATTCTAATCCAATCAACTCTATTCTACTTCATTGTACTACTAGAAGTACTGTTAATGTTTTGAAAGGAAGAAATCAAGTTGGTTTTGTGGCAAATGTTGAAGGTAAGACGTGTTTTGCTTGTGGTAAAATGGGTCATGTTGCTAAAAATTGTGTAGGCCAAAATAACAACAGAAGTTCTTTTGTGCCCCGAAGGAACACCGGACAAAATGTGATTTGTTTTGTTTGCAAACGTCCCAATCATGTAGCCAAGGATTATTTTTCTGCTGGGGTGGCTAGTGGTGGTGATGCAAGGGCTAAATAGAGCTTTGTTTGTTTTCGCTGTGGTAAGGAGGGTCACCTTGCAAGGAATTGTCAGAGTAATTTGAGTGTTCAGATTGAAGGTGATGTTCCAGAAACTGTTGTAGGTAAAGCTATTAAAGTTAAAACGAAACTGTCATCAATTGTTGCGGCTAGTAAAAGACAAACTTTAATGATGGAAGCAGAAATAAACAATAACTCTTCTCTTTGTGTAATTGATACGGGTGCTTCATTTTGCTTAATTAGTCAATCAAAGTGGAATAAAATTAAGAATGATGAACAACTGATGCCGTCAGATATAGTTGCAGAAGCCGCCAACAGTATGCCACTTGGAATTCTTGGAAAAACATTTATGAAACCTGTTTGCTCAGGTCATGAATTTGATGTGGAGTTTCATGTTGTTGATAGAATGTCACAGGATATTTTGTTGGGATTAATTTGCTTGGTTGGTCATGAAATAACTCTTTGTGTGAAAGAAAAGAAAATGCTACTTGCTGATGGAAAGGAAATTAAACTGTTTTTGTGTGACTCAAGTTTGTTTGACCCTGATGTAATACTTGCTGAAGATGTGTGTGTGTGTATAAGCTGCTGGAGTGGACCACCCTGGTGAGCTCGATCCGGCCTCATGAAATGGGGAACAAACCTCCCCTCACCGCCAAAAGGCAGATCGGTTTGGAAAGAAACCAGAAACAAAAAACTTTCACTTACCACCAGGGACGGCACAAGTTCAAAAACAATTTCTCCAAATCGACGAAGAATCAGATTCGAAATCACATGAATGACGAGATCGATTTCTTCCATGGTACGGAAGAACAGCTTGAAATAAAGGCTATTCGTTACCAACCAGTCAGGATAACCTAGCTAATCAGCATCCAGGCGTCACCACGTGGAGGTTACCTTCTTGGACACCCTGCTGAAGATGTACTTGTGCCAGGCCAACGTTAAGTTATAAGCACAGCTAAGCTGAGTAACGCTAGTGGGGTAAAAGTTATCGGAATGACAGCTGAAGAGTTGTTAGATGCTCAGTTGTTGGACAAAGATATAAGCACTGTTTTTGGATGGGTGGCAAATGGTGTACGCCCTGACAGTATCAACATTGATTCGGAGGTATTGAAAATTCTTTATAAACTTTTTGAGAGCCTTTTAATCAACGAACAAGGTCTGCTTTGCAGGAAATGGTTTGATTACAACAGTTAGAAAATTAGAACTCAAATTGTAGTTCCTGAAGGAATGCAGAAGAAAGTTATTGCGCAAGCGCACTCAACTTGTAGTCACATGGGTGTAGCTAAAACATTCAAACAAGTACAAAGAAATTATTATTGGCCCAGATTTAATAAGTCTATTGAAGTATTTTGCAAAACTTGTGACACATGTGCACGTAATAAAGTAGTGAGATCAAGGCTCTAATTTTGAATCAAAGATCATTAAATCGATTTGTTCGTTATTTGGTATTGAAAAGAGGCGGACAACGCCTTATCATCCGCAAACAGACGGATTATGTGAGCGTTTTAACGGCACTTTAAAATCACTTTTAAGAAAGAGAGTAAATCCTAATAGAGACAATTGGGATGCGCAGATTGCTGCAGCACTTCTTGCTTATAGGAGTTCAGTACAAGCGTCGATTGGTTTAAGTCCATTTGAAATGTTGTATGGCAAAGAAGCTATGCTGCCACTCTCTATTAGTCGTGAGGACAACACTCTAAAACCAATTCAAGGTTCTACTAAATATTTATCAGAACTTAAACATCGATTTAGTCATCTAAAAGATATTGCAAGTGGTAGACAAAAAGCAGCACAAGAAAAACAAAAGAAATTTTATGATGCAAGAAATCGGGTTGAATATATATAAGACTTTGTTGCTGGAGATCTTGTATTACTACGTAATCAACGAGCAAGAGGCTTAGATGAAAAATATATTGGTCCATTTGAGATTGTTACTACGATGGATAGCAGTTGTTTGATTCGTTCGTTGGACACACAGAAAGTAAAAACTGTTCATTTTAATCGATTGAAGCCTTATTATTCTGACACGGAGAAAGACGTTATTGCAGATAATGCAGATAATACTGATAATACTGATAATAGGGAATTGGATGATTTGTCTTAGGAAGAGGAGGAATTTTACATCGATACCTACGTTCCAGAAAGAGCAAAAGAACACATACCAAAGGTTAGATTCATACCGGAGGCCGAAGAAGAGATTTTGACAGCAGACGGAGGGAGAAGAGAAGAACGCAGATTCCCGGAAAGAGTAAGGAGACCACCTGAACGCTATGGAGCCTGATTGAGTGAATTTTAATTATTTTCTTGCCCCTAATGAGAAACGTTTCGAGACATTTAAGACTCTCAAAACCGTTTTGTAAATATTTTTTGTTGTATAGTTTTTAAACTGCTAAAAAAAAAGATTGTAAAACACAAAAAGGTATAAAATTGTAGGCTTGTTTGTATTTGTATTGTTTTTGATTTAGAGTATGACTTTCGCTAAGGAGGGGGGAGGGGGGGAGTGTGGTATTTTAAGAAACATTTTGGGACATTTTTATGGATGTAATAATGACTGGGTTCGAGCGGAAGTATTTTCTATTATCCAATGATAGTTTACTAATTGTGGTATTGTTTAGCTGGTGAATTAGGGAGTTGAACGAAAAGGAAAATGGCGTGTTTTAAGTTTTGAGAAAAGTGAATACAGCATTGAGAAACTGAACATTTTGTGTATATTTTATAGATGTTTTACTCAGATCGTATATATATTTGTGGATTCGTTACAACACCAATTTCTCCATCCTACTCCATTTTACTACATTCTACTCCATTCTACTACTTCAGTCAACTCCAATTTCTCCATTTTACTCTATTCTACTCCATTCTACTTCAGTTAATTCATTCCACTCCATTCAACTCCATTCTACTCAATTCTACTCTATTCCACTCCATTCTACTCCATTCTGCTCCATTCTAATCCATTCTATTTCATTCTAATCCATTCTATTCCTTTCTATTCCTTTCTTCTCCATTCTACTCGATATTATTCTATTCTACTCCATTCTACTCCATTCTTCTCCTTCCTACTCTATTCTACTCTATTCTTCTCCATTGTACTGCATTCTACTTCATGTGACTCCATTCTACTCCATTCTACTCCATTCTACTCAATTCTACTCCATTCTACTCAATTCTACTCTGTTTTTGACCGTTCTACTTGTTTCTATGGTTTTGTATTTTATTGCATTCTATTTTATTTTATTCAGTTGTATTCTATTGTATTGTATTGTATTGTATTCTATTCTAATCTATTCTAATTTAGCTGACATTTTCATATAAAACTTTGCCTTTTTTTGTTTAACATTTTATGAATCTCAAAAAAAACTGCTTACCGATATTTCGCAATAGTAGATTTATTCCAAAATTTAAGGGCTGTATCGTTGTTTCACGTATGGGGATTATCCTGAAGTACTGAGCGACTGTTTTGTTTTCGAAAATCAATTCAATTTGGTGGAACTTATTCATGCATATACCTTGGAATTTCTGGTTAAAGCAAAAAAATATATCAAATTTAACAACACAATTTTAAGAGGTACATATAAAATACAGGTTATGCTCCAACTAAACTCTGGTAAGTATTTTTATGGCTTAAGAATGGGGCCTCACAATTGATACTGCCTTGATCTTTGACTTTAATTCATGCATTCCTTCCTTCCACCTCTGGTTTCAAAACTGTATTTGAAACTATATATATAAATAAATATATATATATATATATATAAACTATTCAGCTATTTTTCTGTGACCTTTTAAATAACCTACAAATTATTGTGGTAAAAAATAATCTACAAAATTTAAAACACTGTACTTGATGATAGAAATGTGCAAAAGATGGCTTCTGCTGGTAATCTAATTAGAATTTACAAGAAACAGAAAAGAAAAGAAAGTATAAGATATAGTAAAATTTAAAATAAAACAAAATATAAAATATAAAAAAAATACAAAATAAAAAAATTATATAATATATAATGTACATTTATATATGATAAATATTGTATGTTTATAGATTTTTTTCAAATAAAGTGTAGTGAAGGAAAAAATTGTTTCTGAGTTGCTACTGAATCAAGCCTGAATCTTTTCCAATGGTCCTTGCTTCATCGTCTTCATGGCTCTGCATACTTTGCCTTACTTGATTGCAGATGTCCAGAAAGGCAAATAAATGCGGGTGATTAACATAGTAATATTTTGTGAAGGAAATTAAATTTTTTAAAGGACAGAAGTGATGGAACTATCAACGATTAACGCCTATTCCCTTCGAAACCGAAGTAACAAATAGTTACCTCTCAATTTTTATGACCATTTAGAATGAAAGTAACAAATTCTTATTGCAAGAATCTGTTTTCTGTTATTTTCGATTGTCTTCTGTATTAATCTTTCCTTAGTATTTAGATACCAACGCTTTTTTGTCTGTTATAATTTTGTTTTGACATCCAAAAACTATTATATGTTGGTATTTCTCCCTTATGTAAAAGCTCATGGAAAGTCAAATTGTTCATAAAATAAAGTGGATCGCCAAATTACTCCTTCCAAATAAGCAAGTAGATATTTTAAAATGGTTGTTGGACAACATATCAAGTTGCCCTTCTAGATATAGGCCTCAAAGACATTATGGACACAATTAATAGGTATGGAGTTATTTCAGTGGACCTTTTATTCACTTATGATACAATCTGCCACAGAGACCAAAATCTAAATTTGGTCAGAGTTATTCGGGATAAAAAAGTGAATTTAAGTCATTATGTTCGTGATAATTTTAGCTTTACAATATGTATGACTCCACAGATCAAAGTTAGAAGAGATTTTGTCAAGAATGGCTTGCCTCAAGGATCACTACTCACATGTGTCACCTCTGTTAAACGGATGCACACCTTAACTCCACTTTACTACGGATAAAAAGTACATTCAGGCCAATTGTATAAATCTTCCAGCAGCTGATGGTAATTTAAATGCCATTAAAAGGACACTCGTGGCATGTAGAATAAACAATAACGAAACAGTTTATACAAGTTTTTACCTAGTCAACTTGGTAACTGAATGAAAGTATTCAGGAATAATAAAGGGCTTTTCGTCTAATTCTATAATTTTCTAGTTTAAATAGTAACATGTCATGATTTACTGTATCAAAACCTTTTTTCAATATCTACGAAAATGCTGCAAGAATATTCTTTTATGAAATTGATTCATTCATCTGGAATTTGTAATTAACATAGCTAATGATGGAAATTTTAAAATATCCAAATTACAGTTCAAATATTACTCGTGTCTTTTCCAGAAAAATCAATTAATCTATCATGCATATCTGTTCCAGTATTTTTCTGATAGTAGGTCAGATTGATACTGATCTGTACTTTGTGAAACCCAGAACTACTTTTGTAGACTGGTTTAACAAAGGCATATTTCACGTCTGAAAATATTCTATTTTGGAAGGAATCATTGAAAATTTGTGTATACAATTTCTTTATTTCCAGACATTGCCTTACTTTTTCTGATCAAATGGTTTATCTTGCCTCTGTATCTATCTGTTAAACCAAAATTTATTTTCGCTTTTAAAAAGTATGTCATCAAATTTGTTTTTATCTGAGATTGATTTTAGAACACCCTCAGAAAACAGAAACAGCTTCTGAGGGGGTAAAAGTCAAAATCATATTCTTTAAACTTGAAATTGAAATAGAAAATTATTTGCTGATGTCAGCAAAGTTCTATGTAAATTAATCGACCTAGCGTTTTCTGTCTTTGCTTGACTTATTTATTGAATACTATTTTAAAAGGTGCATGGTTATCCATTGTCCTCAGACAGTATTTATGGAACATATTATATTTTTCATTTGTATTCGATATACTTTCACGCCTTTCATTTCAATAAAAGTCTAATTTCTGCTTAAATTGTTCTAAATCAAATTTCCTATATTCTCTTAAAGTAATTTTCATTTGCTTCATCATTTTATAGCTTACGGTTTCAATTAAAAAATAGACTTATTACTTATGATATATTCATTAGTTTTGATTAACAACGTTTTCTTTTTTATACTACATAAGCTCTTTGCGCATATTCATTGTTCTTGAAAAGAACCATACTGTCAACTTTTACCTTTATTATCACTTTTTAATCTGTGGCTCATAAGACAGAGAACGCTAGGTCGATTAATTTTCATAGAACTTTGCTGACATCAGCAAATAATTTTTCTATTTCAATTTCAAGTTTAAAGAATATGATTTTGACTTTCAACCCTCTCAGAAGCTGTTTTCTGTTACATGTTTCTTTTATGAGTCTCGGATATGCTATTTGTATCAGGGACTGGGTAAGCTTGTCAAAAATATTGAATTGGTAAATTCAACAAAACTACTGCACTTAAATATTTTTATTTTTGTAAGTTTTTATTTCCTGCTGATAAAATTAAAAACATTAAGTTCCTGGCTTTTCTTTACAGTAAAAAAGGTAACATTTCTTCATTGAACTAAATTGATATAAACAAAATAAATTGAGATAAACAAAAGAAATATAGGGTTTTGTGTGGTGGTGTCAAACACACACAATTAAGGTGGTTAACATATAGTTTTAAGGTCTAATTTGATCAAAAGGAAGTAAGAGTCTTGTAAACATAGTAAGACATAAAATATTCCATTCAGTTGCTATAAAGACAGATTATGACATAAAATAGCAGAAAAAATTGTGCAGACAAAACCTGATGCACACTTACCTTGGGGGCATCATTTTCTTTAATTTGTACCCAAGACTTATTGTCAAGGCTATATTCTATTTCAAAATTCGTTATCGTAGGCAACCTCGGTTGAATATTACGGTGATGGTGCACATCCATTAAATGTAGAGCAAATATTATGAATTGCTTTGGAAGGTTAATTTGAAAATAATTTTGTGATGGTACGTATGGCATTTCATAGGCAGATATTCCATTTCTTTCTGAATGTGCAAGTGCAGGTCTACCAGGTCCCTCAAAATTTTCATCATCCAAAATGCGAGTGGCCATTATTGTGCCTGTGGATACATGATTAAATACATTACTTATATTAGTCTTTAAAAATTACTCTTTTAGGCTCGATTATCAGTGACTTTTTAAACATTTAGATAAATAGTATCGAGGTTTTTGAAACGTAACAGAACGCAGACACCAAGACGATTATTCTGTATTAATTAGTCTACACTTAGAGATGAAATCCAATATAAGGTCCCTAGTCTATGCAATTATTATGAATTACAGCCTTAACATATGGTTGCCTTTTTAAGATATTATATATATGTAGCTTTTATTTAAATCTTCTAAACGTCTGCGGACAGAAATTCAGCACGAGGTAAATAAACAAACAAAAGAGTTGATTATTTTAAAGTCTCAAATCATAATTGTGGGTACTCTAAAATATATTTTTATGTCATTAGCTAGAGACAGTAACAAAGTTCTGAAGGAGGCACTATCCTATACTAAAATTTGGAATAAGCCCATCGTTATCAGTATTTTAGGGGGGGGGGGGGATTTAGAAGCCAGGATTGCACAAAGAAAGGTTTGTTGTAACTGTCATAGGTTTTATACAATAATATATATCAACTATGCATAACTTTCACATTAAAGTGAACACATATACTTTGCAATACTGTCAAGAAAAACGTTGATTTACAATGCTTAAAAACGATCTAATAAGGATATAAATTTTGAATGTTAATAGACCACTTCAAATCCTTTTTAGTCTTGTCTTAATTACCTTAAATATCTGCTTTTCAACTCATAACTTCTTACATTTCTCTACCGGAGAGTGACTTTTTATAAAGTTTGATTTAGTTTTTATTTCTCGGTTTCTAGCCTCTTGGGTTTTTTCTTGCTTAAGTTTATGACTCATCCAGATAAGCACGTAAAATCTTTTCACTTTGGACGGACAGAAACAAGTGATAGTACTGACTTGGCAAAACCTTGTCTAAGCCAAGTTCCTAATCGACTGTTTCCACCGTGTATTAATACCTTATTCACCTTTTTCAACATTTTCTCTACCAACCTCTCTGAATTTTCTCGTTATACTCATTGGCTTCCTGCTGTAGTCTGGAATCATTTCATTCACCTCTTGAATAGCATTTAGAGGAACTGCTGAGCTTTTAGTTGTCTCTCTAAAATGCAAAATATTTATGTCTCTTTTAATAAAAGCATCTTTAGTCAATTTTATCTTACCCCGGTAACGCTTTTAATAGGGGTTGTGTATGAGATAGTTCGCAGACTTCTCATCTGTGAACTATTAATTAATGTGGATGAAAATAATTGAGAGGTGGTGTAATGACAGTATGTATCAGTGTGTCAGTTTGCAATCGACATTAGTAGACTCTCTTTTCATGATCAAAGGAACTTTAACAATATTAGAGACTCCATGAGCAGAAGGGATTTTTTTGGTCATGTTTCCTCCTTTTCACCCGAGTACTGCACATCCGATGCAAACCATCCACTGGCACTTTAATTCAGCTTTTTTTAAATAAATGGTCATCGGAAGCAAACAAAATGGTTTGTAGCCAACACACTGTCACTTACTGCAGTTGTTAACACAGTGATGAAACTTTAGCTTTTTTGTGACCTGTTATTTTTAACTTGATGGTTTTTGCATTAAAAAAAATTGTGGTTAAATGAGAAAAGCTAAAATACCACGATGTTTAATTCATATTAATGTACACATCATACTTTGTCCAGCAGGTCCTCTCTTCTATTCCTCTTGAACAACTTTTTTTTGCTTAATTCAGCGTTGCAAATTTCGGTTAACACCGGCCTAAGTTTGGCCGTTGTTAAAACATTCTTGTTATAGATTTCAAGCCATTTGAAAGTATATTTCTTAATTTCAATAGGACATCCTTTCCTTCCTTCCTTCATCCTCCATACAATTTGATGATGACGTAAGAGCAAGTAGTTGGTCTCAAGGTTATAAATACCGGGGGTGGAAATTGGGTGAGCTTCTATTACCCATGAAAAACTCCCATAGTGTGCGTCTCAAATAGCCTTTACGACCAAGTCCAGCTCCTGGTCTTCACGTGGCAAGACTTATTCCACTAACAAGGGAAGGGTACCCAACCTTGAGAAAGGCTTCAGGAGTAAACATTGAAGAAGAAATCTGTTGCTGCTGCTTTACAGTATATACCCACTAGGTAAATGCTACATCCCCAGCTTAAAAATGTGGTTAGCGTCACCAAGGGCATGCGGCTACAAAGCCACAACGCCAAACAAATCAGATGCGGATCAACTATAAAATGAACATACCAGATCGGTCAAGACTCGGGTTACCAACGACCTCCATACCCGGTGCTCAGCATGGACATGGAAAATAGATTACTGATGTAAGAAAGAGAGAGAAAATATTTTGTAGTACTGGCAAGAGATAACAGACAAAAAAAGAGAGTCAGCACAAATGTTTATGGGTATGATATCAGAACATCACCAGAAAAGCAAAGAGACCTGTTGGTGGAATGAATCCGTTCAAACTAGTATAAAACGAAAGAGGCAGTCAAAGAAGAGATTCGATTAAACTGGAAACGAACAAGACAACCTAGAAAACATTGCGGTTAGCGGGAAGACAAAATGTAGAGTAGCTGAAGCAAGTGATCAGGCTCAAAAGAAGGCCGGAAAGAGCTATTTAGAATTGCTAAACAAAAGGACCGTTCAGGAAAAGATATCCAGTATGTGAAGGTGATACAAGATGAAAAAGGACAATTGTTAACAATTGCGGAAAATGTTTTGAAGAGGTGAAAGGAGTATTTTCAAAAATTGTTAAATTCGAAAAAACCCAAGAGAACCTAGAACAATCGAAGCAGACCGGAGGAAGGAGGTTATAAATAGGATTGAAAAGATAGTATATCACCGAGTGCCCAGAGAAAAGATATGGTGTTGTATGAGGCTTTTAGGAATACCAGGAATGTATATCACACTGGTACAAGATATGTGCAAGGACAGTATGACCAGTGTTCGAAGTGCTACAGGAAAGACGAAGTGAAGATAGGCCTGCACCAGGGCTCGGCATTAAGCCCTTTCTTATTGGCAGTGGTCATGGATAGACTCACCGATGATGTAAGAAGAGATGCTCCTAGAAATATGATGTTTGCAAAGGATATTGTACTGTGTAGTGAGAAAACAGAAGAAGTTGAATTACAGCTGGAGAGGTCGTGTTATGCACTGGAGAGGCAAGGAATGAAAATGAGCAGGACAAAGATATAGTATCTGGTTTTGAACGAAAGCAAGAACGATAGAATAGAGATGGGAGGGGTGGAAGTTCCAAAAGTGAACGAATTTAAGAACCTGTGATCAATTCTACAAGAAGACGGAAACTGTGATACAGAAGTAAAGAGGAGAGTGCAGGCCGGTTGGTATGGTTGGAGGAAGGTAACAGGGGTACTTTGCAATAGGAAAATATCACAACCCACGAAAGGAAACGTTTACAAGATGGCAATGCTCCCAGCCTTATTGCTAAGACACAACATCAGAAGCCCGTGAAGAATTTAGCACGGAATAAAAATGTTGCCAGGGAAATAAAGATTTTTAGGAAAGTAATTAAAGGTTCTGATGCTTTAGTCAAACCAAAATTTGTTTACAGAGGATGAGCTGTATTTTATTCATTTCCATCGATAAATTTTTACCAAACATATTTCACTTTTACAATTGTTCAAAGTCAACTTATCTTCAACATAATTTGGCGTTAATCTATTTTTCAAGGAACACTTACTCAAATTAATCTCTCCCTCTGTCTATCAATCTATCTACCTATATATCTAATTATGTATCTATCTATCAATCTATCAATCTATCTATCTATGTATCTATCTATATAACTACCTACCTATCCATATAGCTATCAAACTATCTATGAATTTTTGTGTCTATGTATCAATGTATCTAGATATCCATGTATGTATATATCTGTGCATCTATCTATATAACTACCTACCTATCCATATAGCTCTAAAACTATCTATGACGTTTTCTGTGTATGTATCAATGTATCTAGATGTCCATGTATCTATATATCTAAGTATCTATGTATCTATGTATCTATGTATCTATGTATCTATGTATCTATGTATCTATGTATCTACGTATCTATGTATCTATGTATCTATGTATCTATGTATCTATGTATCTATGTATCTATGTATCTATGTATCTATGTATCTATGTATCTATGTATCTATGTATCTATGTATCTATGTATCTATGTATCTATGTATCTATGTATCTATGTATCTATGTATCTATGTATCTATGTATCTATGTATCTATGTATCTATGTATCTATGTATCTATGTATCTATGTATCTATGTATCTATGTATCTATGTATCTATGTATCTATGTATCTATGTATCTATGTATCTATGTATCTATGTATCTATGTATCTATGTATCTATGTATCTATGTATCTATGTATCTATGTATCTATGTATCTATGTATCTATGTATCTATGTATCTATGTATCTATGTATCTATGTATCTATGTATCTATGTATCTATGTATCTATGTATCTATGTATCTATGTATCTATGTATCTATGTATCTATGTATCTATGTATCTATGTATCTATGTATCTATGTATCTATGTATCTATGTATCTATGTATCTATGTATCTATGTATCTATGTATCTATGTATCTATGTATCTATGTATCTATGTATCTATGTATCTATGTATCTATGTATCTATGTATCTATGTATCTATGTATCTATGTATCTATGTATCTATGTATCTATGTATCTATGCATCTATGTATCTATGTATCTATGTATCTATGCAACTATGCACCTATGTATATATCTATGTATGTATCTATTTATCTATGTATCTATATATCTATGTTTCTATGTATCTATGTATCTATATCTCTATGTATCAGTGTATCTATGGGTCTATGTAACTAGCTACCTACTTTTCTATGTATCCTTCTACCTATCTACCTATCAATAAATATATGTACCTATGTATCTATGTCTCTATGAATATATGTGTCGATGTATCTAGATATCAATATTACTATAAATCGTATGTATCTGTGTATCTATGTATCTGTGTACGAATGTGTTTATGTTGTTAATGTATTTATATATCCATGCATCTCTGTTTCTATGTTTCTCTGAATCTATCTATCTATCTGTCTATCTATCTATCTATTTATCTATGAATGTACCCATATATATATAGGTATCTCTCTCTGAGTTTAAGTATCTATGTATCTATGCATATATGTGTCTGTAAATCCTTGCATCTATGTATCTCTCTATACCTGGATCTACGTATCTATGTATCTATGTGTCTATGTATTATTGTATCCATGGGTCTATGAATCTATCCACCTACCTATCTATCTAACCATCAATCAATCAATCAATCAATCTATCTATCTATCTATCTATCTATCTATCTATCTATCTATCTATCTATCTATCAATGAAGATATGTACCTATGTAACTATCTCTCCAGGAATAAATGTGTCTATGTATCTAGATATCCATGTTTCTATAAATCGTATGTATCTTTGTACTTACGCATCTGAGTATTTTTGTATCTATGTATCTCTGTTTCTCTGTATCACTGTATCATTGTACCATTGTATCTATGTATCTATGTTTCTATATATCTATGTATTTATGAAGTTATGTATCTATGTATCTATGTATCTATGTATCTATGTATCTATGTATCTATGTATCTATGTATCTATGTATCTACGTATCTATGTATTTTTCCATCTATATATTTATGTATCTATGTATATATGCATCTATGTATCTATGTATCTAACTATCTATGTATCTATGTATCTATTTTTGTTTGTATCTATGGAGCTATATATCCACGTAGCTACGTATTTATGTGTCTACGTATCATTGTATCTATGGGTCTATGTATCTATCTACCTACCTATCTATCCAAACATCAATCTATCTATCCACCTATCAATAAATATATGTACCTATGTATGTATCTTTCTATGAATATATGTGTCTATGTATCTAGATGTCCATGTTTTATAAATGGTATGTATCTGTGTACTTACGCATCTGAGTATCTTTGTTTCTATGTATCTCTGTTTCTCTGTATCACTGTATCATTGTACCATTGTATGTATGTATCTATGTAACTATATATCTATGTATTTATGAATCTATGTATCTATGTATTTATGTATCTATGTATCTATGTATCTATGTATCTATATATCTATGTATCTATGTATCTATGTAACTATATATCTATTTATCTATGTATCTATGTATCTATATATCTATGTATCTATGTATCTATGTATATATATAAATATATCTATGTATCTATGTACCTATGTATCTTTGTATCTATGTATTTATGTATCTATGTATCTATTTATCTATGTATTTATGTATCTATGTACCTAAGTATCTATGTATCAATGTATCTATGTATCTAGGTATCTAGGTATCTATGTATATGTGTATCTATGTATCTATATATCAATGTATCTATGTATTTATGTATCTATATATCAATGTATCTATGTATCTATGTATCTATGTATCTATATATCTATGTATCTATTTATCTATATATCTATATATCAATGTATCAATGTATCTAAGGGTCTATGTATTTATCTATTTATCTATTTATCTATTTATCTATTTATCTATTTATCTATTCATCTATTTATCTATTCATCTATTCATCTATTCATCTATTCATCTATTTATCTATTTATCTATTTATCTATTTATCTATTTATCTATTTATCTATTTATCTATTTATCTATTTATCTATTTATCTATTTATCTATTTATCTATTTATCTATTTATCTATTTATCTATTTATCTATTTATCTATTTATCTATTTATCTATTTATCTATTTATCTATTTATCTATTTATCTATTTATCTATTTATCTATTTATCTATTTATCTATTTATCTATTTATCTATTTATCTATTTATCTATTTATCTATTTATCTATTTATCTATTTATCTATTTATCTATTTATCTATTTATCTATTTATCTATTTATCTATTTATCTATTTATCTATTTATCTATTTATCTATTTATCTATTTATCTATTTATCTATTTATCTATTTATCTATTTATCTATTTATCTATTTATCTATTTATCTATTTATCTATTTATCTATTTATCTATTTATCTATTTATCTATTTATCTATTTATCTATTTATCTATTTATCTATTTATCTATTTATCTATTTATCTATTTATCTATTTATCTATTTATCTATTTATCTATTTATCTATTTATCTATTTATCTATTTATCTATTTATCTATTTATCTATTTATCTATTTATCTATTTATCTATTTATCTATTTATCTATTTATCTATTTATCTATTTATCTATTTATCTATTTATCTATTTATCTATTTATCTATTTATCTATTTATCTATTTATCTATTTATCTATTTATCTATTTATCTATTTATCTATTTATCTATTTATCTATTTATCTATTTATCTATTTATCTATTTATCTATTTATCTATTTATCTATTTATCTATTTATCTATTTATCTATTTATCTATTTATCTATTTATCTATTTATCTATTTATCTATTTATCTATTTATCTATTTATCTATTTATCTATTTATCTATTTATCTATTTATCTATTTATCTATTTATCTATTTATCTATTTATCTATTTATCTATTTATCTATTTATCTATTTATCTATTTATCTATTTATCTATTTATCTATTTATCTATTTATCTATTTATCTATTTATCTATTTATCTATTTATCTATTTATCTATTTATCTATTTATCTATTTATCTATTTATCTATTTATCTATTTATCTATTTATCTATTTATCTATTTATCTATTTATCTATTTATCTATTTATCTATTTATCTATTTATCTATTTATCTATTTATCTATTTATCTATTTATCTATTTATCTATTTATCTATTTATCTATTTATCTATTTATCTATTTATCTATTTATCTATTTATCTATTTATCTATTTATCTATTTATCTATTTATCTATTTATCTATTTATCTATTTATCTATTTATCTATTTATCTATTTATCTATTTATCTATTTATCTATTTATCTATTTATCTATTTATCTATTTATCTATTTATCTATTTATCTATTTATCTATTTATCTATTTATCTATTTATCTATTTATCTATTTATCTATTTATCTATTTATCTATTTATCTATTTATCTATTTATCTATTTATCTATTTATCTATTTATCTATTTATCTATTTATCTATTTATCTATTTATCTATTTATCTATTTATCTATTTATCTATTTATCTATTTATCTATTTATCTATTTATCTATTTATCTATTTATCTATTTATCTATTTATCTATTTATCTATTTATCTATTTATCTATTTATCTATTTATCTATTTATCTATTTATCTATTTATCTATTTATCTATTTATCTATTTATCTATTTATCTATTTATCTATTTATCTATTTATCTATTTATCTATTTATCTATTTATCTATTTATCTATTTATCTATTTATCTATTTATCTATTTATCTATTTATCTATTTATCTATTTATCTATTTATCTATTTATCTATTTATCTATTTATCTATTTATCTATTTATCTATTTATCTATTTATCTATTTATCTATTTATCTATTTATCTATTTATCTATTTATCTATTTATCTATTTATCTATTTATCTATTTATCTATTTATCTATTTATCTATTTATCTATTTATCTATTTATCTATTTATCTATTTATCTATTTATCTATTTATCTATTTATCTATTTATCTATTTATCTATTTATCTATTTATCTATTTATCTATTTATCTATTTATCTATTTATCTATTTATCTATTTATCTATTTATCTATTTATCTATTTATCTATTTATCTATTTATCTATTTATCTATTTATCTATTTATCTATTTATCTATTTATCTATTTATCTATTTATCTATTTATCTATTTATCTATTTATCTATTTATCTATTTATCTATTTATCTATTTATCTATTTATCTATTTATCTATTTATCTATTTATCTATTTATCTATTTATCTATTTATCTATTTATCTATTTATCTATTTATCTATTTATCTATTTATCTATTTATCTATTTATCTATTTATCTATTTATCTATTTATCTATTTATCTATTTATCTATTTATCTATTTATCTATTTATCTATTTATCTATTTATCTATTTATCTATTTATCTATTTATCTATTTATCTATTTATCTATTTATCTATTTATCTATTTATCTATTTATCTATTTATCTATTTATCTATTTATCTATTTATCTATTTATCTATTTATCTATTTATCTATTTATCTATTTATCTATTTATCTATTTATCTATTTATCTATTTATCTATTTATCTATTTATCTATTTATCTATTTATCTATTTATCTATTTATCTATTTATCTATTTATCTATTTATCTATTTATCTATTTATCTATTTATCTATTTATCTATTTATCTATTTATCTATTTATCTATTTATCTATTTATCTATTTATCTATTTATCTATTTATCTATTTATCTATTTATCTATTTATCTATTTATCTATTTATCTATTTATCTATTTATCTATTTATCTATTTATCTATTTATCTATTTATCTATTTATCTATTTATCTATTTATCTATTTATCTATTTATCTATTTATCTATTTATCTATTTATCTATTTATCTATTTATCTATTTATCTATTTATCTATTTATCTATTTATCTATTTATCTATTTATCTATTTATCTATTTATCTATTTATCTATTTATCTATTTATCTATTTATCTATTTATCTATTTATCTATTTATCTATTTATCTATTTATCTATTTATCTATTTATCTATTTATCTATTTATCTATTTATCTATTTATCTATTTATCTATTTATCTATTTATCTATTTATCTATTTATCTATTTATCTATTTATCTATTTATCTATTTATCTATTTATCTATTTATCTATTTATCTATTTATCTATTTATCTATTTATCTATTTATCTATTTATCTATTTATCTATTTATCTATTTATCTATTTATCTATTTATCTATTTATCTATTTATCTATTTATCTATTTATCTATTTATCTATTTATCTATTTATCTATTTATCTATTTATCTATTTATCTATTTATCTATTTATCTATTTATCTATTTATCTATTTATCTATTTATCTATTTATCTATTTATCTATTTATCTATTTATCTATTTATCTATTTATCTATTTATCTATTTATCTATTTATCTATTTATCTATTTATCTATTTATCTATTTATCTATTTATCTATTTATCTATTTATCTATTTATCTATTTATCTATTTATCTATTTATCTATTTATCTATTTATCTATTTATCTATTTATCTATTTATCTATTTATCTATTTATCTATTTATCTATTTATCTATTTATCTATTTATCTATTTATCTATTTATCTATTTATCTATTTATCTATTTATCTATTTATCTATTTATCTATTTATCTATTTATCTATTTATCTATTTATCTATTTATCTATTTATCTATTTATCTATTTATCTATTTATCTATTTATCTATTTATCTATTTATCTATTTATCTATTTATCTATTTATCTATTTATCTATTTATCTATTTATCTATTTATCTATTTATCTATTTATCTATTTATCTATTTATCTATTTATCTATTTATCTATTTATCTATTTATCTATTTATCTATTTATCTATTTATCTATTTATCTATTTATCTATTTATCTATTTATCTATTTATCTATTTATCTATTTATCTATTTATCTATTTATCTATTTATCTATTTATCTATTTATCTATTTATCTATTTATCTATTTATCTATTTATCTATTTATCTATTTATCTATTTATCTATTTATCTATTTATCTATTTATCTATTTATCTATTTATCTATTTATCTATTTATCTATTTATCTATTTATCTATTTATCTATTTATCTATTTATCTATTTATCTATTTATCTATTTATCTATTTATCTATTTATCTATTTATCTATTTATCTATTTATCTATTTATCTATTTATCTATTTATCTATTTATCTATTTATCTATTTATCTATTTATCTATTTATCTATTTATCTATTTATCTATTTATCTATTTATCTATTTATCTATTTATCTATTTATCTATTTATCTATTTATCTATTTATCTATTTATCTATTTATCTATTTATCTATTTATCTATTTATCTATTTATCTATTTATCTATTTATCTATTTATCTATTTATCTATTTATCTATTTATCTATTTATCTATTTATCTATTTATCTATTTATCTATTTATCTATTTATCTATTTATCTATTTATCTATTTATCTATTTATCTATTTATCTATTTATCTATTTATCTATTTATCTATTTATCTATTTATCTATTTATCTATTTATCTATTTATCTATTTATCTATTTATCTATTTATCTATTTATCTATTTATCTATTTATCTATTTATCTATTTATCTATTTATCTATTTATCTATTTATCTATTTATCTATTTATCTATTTATCTATTTATCTATTTATCTATTTATCTATTTATCTATTTATCTATTTATCTATTTATCTATTTATCTATTTATCTATTTATCTATTTATCTATTTATCTATTTATCTATTTATCTATTTATCTATTTATCTATTTATCTATTTATCTATTTATCTATTTATCTATTTATCTATTTATCTATTTATCTATTTATCTATTTATCTATTTATCTATTTATCTATTTATCTATTTATCTATTTATCTATTTATCTATTTATCTATTTATCTATTTATCTATTTATCTATTTATCTATTTATCTATTTATCTATTTATCTATTTATCTATTTATCTATTTATCTATTTATCTATTTATCTATTTATCTATTTATCTATTTATCTATTTATCTATTTATCTATTTATCTATTTATCTATTTATCTATTTATCTATTTATCTATTTATCTATTTATCTATTTATCTATTTATCTATTTATCTATTTATCTATTTATCTATTTATCTATTTATCTATTTATCTATTTATCTATTTATCTATTTATCTATTTATCTATTTATCTATTTATCTATTTATCTATTTATCTATTTATCTATTTATCTATTTATCTATTTATCTATTTATCTATTTATCTATTTATCTATTTATCTATTTATCTATTTATCTATTTATCTATTTATCTATTTATCTATTTATCTATTTATCTATTTATCTATTTATCTATTTATCTATTTATCTATTTATCTATTTATCTATTTATCTATTTATCTATTTATCTATTTATCTATTTATCTATTTATCTATTTATCTATTTATCTATTTATCTATTTATCTATTTATCTATTTATCTATTTATCTATTTATCTATTTATCTATTTATCTATTTATCTATTTATCTATTTATCTATTTATCTATTTATCTATTTATCTATTTATCTATTTATCTATTTATCTATTTATCTATTTATCTATTTATCTATTTATCTATTTATCTATTTATCTATTTATCTATTTATCTATTTATCTATTTATCTATTTATCTATTTATCTATTTATCTATTTATCTATTTATCTATTTATCTATTTATCTATTTATCTATTTATCTATTTATCTATTTATCTATTTATCTATTTATCTATTTATCTATTTATCTATTTATCTATTTATCTATTTATCTATTTATCTATTTATCTATTTATCTATTTATCTATTTATCTATTTATCTATTTATCTATTTATCTATTTATCTATTTATCTATTTATCTATTTATCTATTTATCTATTTATCTATTTATCTATTTATCTATTTATCTATTTATCTATTTATCTATTTATCTATTTATCTATTTATCTATTTATCTATTTATCTATTTATCTATTTATCTATTTATCTATTTATCTATTTATCTATTTATCTATTTATCTATTTATCTATTTATCTATTTATCTATTTATCTATTTATCTATTTATCTATTTATCTATTTATCTATTTATCTATTTATCTATTTATCTATTTATCTATTTATCTATTTATCTATTTATCTATTTATCTATTTATCTATTTATCTATTTATCTATTTATCTATTTATCTATTTATCTATTTATCTATTTATCTATTTATCTATTTATCTATTTATCTATTTATCTATTTATCTATTTATCTATTTATCTATTTATCTATTTATCTATTTATCTATTTATCTATTTATCTATTTATCTATTTATCTATTTATCTATTTATCTATTTATCTATTTATCTATTTATCTATTTATCTATTTATCTATTTATCTATTTATCTATTTATCTATTTATCTATTTATCTATTTATCTATTTATCTATTTATCTATTTATCTATTTATCTATTTATCTATTTATCTATTTATCTATTTATCTATTTATCTATTTATCTATTTATCTATTTATCTATTTATCTATTTATCTATTTATCTATTTATCTATTTATCTATTTATCTATTTATCTATTTATCTATTTATCTATTTATCTATTTATCTATTTATCTATTTATCTATTTATCTATTTATCTATTTATCTATTTATCTATTTATCTATTTATCTATTTATCTATTTATCTATTTATCTATTTATCTATTTATCTATTTATCTATTTATCTATTTATCTATTTATCTATTTATCTATTTATCTATTTATCTATTTATCTATTTATCTATTTATCTATTTATCTATTTATCTATTTATCTATTTATCTATTTATCTATTTATCTATTTATCTATTTATCTATTTATCTATTTATCTATTTATCTATTTATCTATTTATCTATTTATCTATTTATCTATTTATCTATTTATCTATTTATCTATTTATCTATTTATCTATTTATCTATTTATCTATTTATCTATTTATCTATTTATCTATTTATCTATTTATCTATTTATCTATTTATCTATTTATCTATTTATCTATTTATCTATTTATCTATTTATCTATTTATCTATTTATCTATTTATCTATTTATCTATTTATCTATTTATCTATTTATCTATTTATCTATTTATCTATTTATCTATTTATCTATTTATCTATTTATCTATTTATCTATTTATCTATTTATCTATTTATCTATTTATCTATTTATCTATTTATCTATTTATCTATTTATCTATTTATCTATTTATCTATTTATCTATTTATCTATTTATCTATTTATCTATTTATCTATTTATCTATTTATCTATTTATCTATTTATCTATTTATCTATTTATCTATTTATCTATTTATCTATTTATCTATTTATCTATTTATCTATTTATCTATTTATCTATTTATCTATTTATCTATTTATCTATTTATCTATTTATCTATTTATCTATTTATCTATTTATCTATTTATCTATTTATCTATTTATCTATTTATCTATTTATCTATTTATCTATTTATCTATTTATCTATTTATCTATTTATCTATTTATCTATTTATCTATTTATCTATTTATCTATTTATCTATTTATCTATTTATCTATTTATCTATTTATCTATTTATCTATTTATCTATTTATCTATTTATCTATTTATCTATTTATCTATTTATCTATTTATCTATTTATCTATTTATCTATTTATCTATTTATCTATTTATCTATTTATCTATTTATCTATTTATCTATTTATCTATTTATCTATTTATCTATTTATCTATTTATCTATTTATCTATTTATCTATTTATCTATTTATCTATTTATCTATTTATCTATTTATCTATTTATCTATTTATCTATTTATCTATTTATCTATTTATCTATTTATCTATTTATCTATTTATCTATTTATCTATTTATCTATTTATCTATTTATCTATTTATCTATTTATCTATTTATCTATTTATCTATTTATCTATTTATCTATTTATCTATTTATCTATTTATCTATTTATCTATTTATCTATTTATCTATTTATCTATTTATCTATTTATCTATTTATCTATTTATCTATTTATCTATTTATCTATTTATCTATTTATCTATTTATCTATTTATCTATTTATCTATTTATCTATTTATCTATTTATCTATTTATCTATTTATCTATTTATCTATTTATCTATTTATCTATTTATCTATTTATCTATTTATCTATTTATCTATTTATCTATTTATCTATTTATCTATTTATCTATTTATCTATTTATCTATTTATCTATTTATCTATTTATCTATTTATCTATTTATCTATTTATCTATTTATCTATTTATCTATTTATCTATTTATCTATTTATCTATTTATCTATTTATCTATTTATCTATTTATCTATTTATCTATTTATCTATTTATCTATTTATCTATTTATCTATTTATCTATTTATCTATTTATCTATTTATCTATTTATCTATTTATCTATTTATCTATTTATCTATTTATCTATTTATCTATTTATCTATTTATCTATTTATCTATTTATCTATTTATCTATTTATCTATTTATCTATTTATCTATTTATCTATTTATCTATTTATCTATTTATCTATTTATCTATTTATCTATTTATCTATTTATCTATTTATCTATTTATCTATTTATCTATTTATCTATTTATCTATTTATCTATTTATCTATTTATCTATTTATCTATTTATCTATTTATCTATTTATCTATTTATCTATTTATCTATTTATCTATTTATCTATTTATCTATTTATCTATTTATCTATTTATCTATTTATCTATTTATCTATTTATCTATTTATCTATTTATCTATTTATCTATTTATCTATTTATCTATTTATCTATTTATCTATTTATCTATTTATCTATTTATCTATTTATCTATTTATCTATTTATCTATTTATCTATTTATCTATTTATCTATTTATCTATTTATCTATTTATCTATTTATCTATTTATCTATTTATCTATTTATCTATTTATCTATTTATCTATTTATCTATTTATCTATTTATCTATTTATCTATTTATCTATTTATCTATTTATCTATTTATCTATTTATCTATTTATCTATTTATCTATTTATCTATTTATCTATTTATCTATTTATCTATTTATCTATTTATCTATTTATCTATTTATCTATTTATCTATTTATCTATTTATCTATTTATCTATTTATCTATTTATCTATTTATCTATTTATCTATTTATCTATTTATCTATTTATCTATTTATCTATTTATCTATTTATCTATTTATCTATTTATCTATTTATCTATTTATCTATTTATCTATTTATCTATTTATCTATTTATCTATTTATCTATTTATCTATTTATCTATTTATCTATTTATCTATTTATCTATTTATCTATTTATCTATTTATCTATTTATCTATTTATCTATTTATCTATTTATCTATTTATCTATTTATCTATTTATCTATTTATCTATTTATCTATTTATCTATTTATCTATTTATCTATTTATCTATTTATCTATTTATCTATTTATCTATTTATCTATTTATCTATTTATCTATTTATCTATTTATCTATTTATCTATTTATCTATTTATCTATTTATCTATTTATCTATTTATCTATTTATCTATTTATCTATTTATCTATTTATCTATTTATCTATTTATCTATTTATCTATTTATCTATTTATCTATTTATCTATTTATCTATTTATCTATTTATCTATTTATCTATTTATCTATTTATCTATTTATCTATTTATCTATTTATCTATTTATCTATTTATCTATTTATCTATTTATCTATTTATCTATTTATCTATTTATCTATTTATCTATTTATCTATTTATCTATTTATCTATTTATCTATTTATCTATTTATCTATTTATCTATTTATCTATTTATCTATTTATCTATTTATCTATTTATCTATTTATCTATTTATCTATTTATCTATTTATCTATTTATCTATTTATCTATTTATCTATTTATCTATTTATCTATTTATCTATTTATCTATTTATCTATTTATCTATTTATCTATTTATCTATTTATCTATTTATCTATTTATCTATTTATCTATTTATCTATTTATCTATTTATCTATTTATCTATTTATCTATTTATCTATTTATCTATTTATCTATTTATCTATTTATCTATTTATCTATTTATCTATTTATCTATTTATCTATTTATCTATTTATCTATTTATCTATTTATCTATTTATCTATTTATCTATTTATCTATTTATCTATTTATCTATTTATCTATTTATCTATTTATCTATTTATCTATTTATCTATTTATCTATTTATCTATTTATCTATTTATCTATTTATCTATTTATCTATTTATCTATTTATCTATTTATCTATTTATCTATTTATCTATTTATCTATTTATCTATTTATCTATTTATCTATTTATCTATTTATCTATTTATCTATTTATCTATTTATCTATTTATCTATTTATCTATTTATCTATTTATCTATTTATCTATTTATCTATTTATCTATTTATCTANCCAGGTTGATACTGTGTTTCTTGGCACTCAATATTTCTCTGCTATTAAGTTCTTTGGTATCCCTGATGAAATATTTTGAAAAGCCTGGTACTTTCTTTTAATTGGAAGTGTACTTCTTGTCTTTTTTACTTTATCAGCCATCTTACGATATTTTTATCAACTAACTGTAGCCTAGCAAGCGTGTAGAGCAACTGCTTACTTAACGAATGATCCCTTATTTATTTTGTAATGAATTTATTTGACACCTCGTCACCTAATTATGAGTTGCACTCATCACTCCAGTGAGCAGATCTAACGATCGAAACCTAATTACAATACTACTGTCATATCACTGACCTAGCATATAATGGCACTGATTTGGTTACCTCAACCTAAAATCATCGAAGCTGTAAAAGAAGATATGGAAAAAAAGCAACCAGTACTTGATGTTCAAATTCCCTTTGATTTTGATTTGCCCATCGTCATAACAAAAAATTGGGAAGTTGATTCTTATGTTTAAGGTTACCATGCTTACAAAAGTTTATGCACCCCGACTGTGAATGAAATTTTGGAAACTCAAAGACAACCAGACAACCCAACGAATAAATATGCTGTTTGTGTATTAAAAGATGCCAGAGTTGTTGGACATTTGAAAAAAGGCTGAAACGGACGTTTTGCAAAAACAATTTTCTATTTTTTAAGGAGTGATGCCTATGCCAAGTGTTCTGTACGAATTTCAGGGAAACCAGTGAACCTTGGAGACGGTAAGGGTATGCAAGTTCCGTGTGAGCTACAATTTGAGGGGCAGATTAGATTCATTGATACATTAAAAAAGAATCTTTGATGAAATGATTCAATATTGCTGGATATTATTGTCTTTTTTTCTTTTCACATTAGTACAGTTCAGTCGACCGGACATAATGAGACACAACACATGCCTGGCCATCATAACACCTTTACACTTCAATTAGACTGACAGATTAAGGTTAACGTATGTTTTCTATCTGTTTTAACCACACGCGATCACGGCTACTTTTCTCAAAAGTTCGTTGTGCAGGGGGATCTTTGTGATGAAGGAACCAGAAATTTGGTTCATAATAACGAAAGTTCGTTATACTGAGGGTTTGTTATACAGGGAATATTTTCAGTAGTATTTACTTGCCAGAATCCAAGGGACCGGACTTTTAGTTCGTAATAGCGGGAAGTTCATTATAAGCAAGGTTCGTTATAGCGGGATTCCACTGTACGTATTTATGTCTCTATGTATCTGTGTATCTATACATGTTTCTATCCATCCGTCTGTCCGTCTATCAATCTATTTTTCTTTTTATCCATCTATCTATCTGACCATCTGCCTCGCTCCCTTGTCCTCAAAGAAGTCGTCACTTCCATTAAGTGTAGATTGAACCAAAGATAATGCTAACCCATCTACTCCAACTTTCTCTACCGTAGCCAATATGCTGCTAAGCTAGGAAGTGATTAAATAATTGTATCTCAAGGGTGATACTATAAATGACTTACCCATAGGACACCCTTTGAGAACAAAATCAAATTGTATCCCACTTAATGGTTCTTTTTTCTCGAAATAAATTCTACTTCCCATTACTGGATTTTTAATATCATGACTGTGTTTATTTCCATCCCTCATCCAACTAAATTTCTAAGTAAAAGCAATAGACAGAAAAGAAATTAGAATAACGGATTAAAAATATTAACACACATTGAATGCAGTAATGCAAAAGTTAAAAATGTAGAATAAGAACTATTAATGTTTCAAACTGCTGTCATCCAAGAACGTACATTAGAACATGTTACATGATAATACCTATAAAAAAGAGACAATATTTTATTCAAAAGACGAAGGTTAAAGAGCAGGAAGATTTGGGACTATAAAATTACGCAGATGTCTCTAAACTCAAAAAAACATCAAGACGGGATGTAGAAGCTCCGCTCAGATATGATAACAGGACGCTTTGTGAAAACGGATTGTAGATTGATTGAGGTACAGAATGACCTCAGATGTAAAGCTATCTGAGACGGAAAATAAAGAGCCAACTTTGGCGCAAGCATTTTACTAATATTTTGACTATTAGAACATTAAAAATATTTGGAGGAAATAACAAATCAAGCAATATTATTGACGAATATACATCAGGAGGAGAAGCAACCTGACCAGAGTCAACATCAGAATTATTGGGCATATATGCTAGGAGGTGATAAGAAATCCGTTATCTAATGGAGGGTATCAGTTGCGTTAATGACGCAGTAAAAGAAATCAGCTACATCCTTTTCCTTTCTCTGACAGCCTGAATGTTTGTGCAAGTTTGATTTGTTTCTGTTGAGTTGTACATTTTGACAAGGTGAAGCAAATTACCAGTTACCAGGAAGATCATTGCTTTAAAGAACAAATAGAATTGCACTAAGAATAAAGCTTTGCAAACCGCCAGCATTAATGGTATACTTTTCAGATATCATCAGCAAGAAGGATCATTACTCTAAAGAAGAAAGAGAATTGGACTTGGGACAGAGCTTGGAGGAGCAACCAGCATTAATGGAATACTAATCCGCAATGACTGAATGATACCAAAGAACCTTTTACAAATATTATAATCAGAAAGCTTCTGAAGCAGGCCAATATGCCACACCTGAACAAATATCCTTGGATTTATCTAGAGCCAAAGCATGTATTTCACCCGACATATCCGTGAACTAATTAATGAGTTGATTGATTACAGTCAGAAGGCCGTCAGTGGAGCAAAAGCTGTATATCAACATCTGTGCTTATAACAATACCCTGTACTCTGGGATTGACCACAACACAACTCAGCAGGAATCTTACCTTCACGCTTTCAGAGAATGGGAAAGAAAATGGCTGGTTCCTGTCAATGCGGCTAAAACGCAAATGATGTCATTAAGTACAAAGCTGAGTCTTATCTCCTTCAAATATTCATGGAATATCATTCCATTATTAAAATTGGTGAGGTTGCCTCTTTTCGTAAAGAATGTTAATCAATGGGGATCCTTTATTTGTCATTTCCACCAGATCTTTTTTGTGGTGAGTATATTCAATCTATTGGTAATTGCGCTTCTAAAAACTTTGGTTCTTTATATCATGCTAAAAATTATCTTATATTTGAGGCCAGTTTGTGTCTATATAAATATACCATTCAACCTTGCATGGAGTACTTTTGCCATATTCAGACAGGCACTCTCTCTCATCCTAGCTTGATGTTCTTGATCGTGGTTAGAGACGTGCTTGTAATTTGATAGGTCCAAATCTTGCTGCCGTTCTTTAACCCTTGTGATTCGTTTCTCTCAATGTAATAAAATTTCTATAATTTTTGGTTTTTCTCTTCTTCTGCAAGATGGTGAAACTCTTTGGAATCTAAATGTTTTCCCACATTATACGATTTGAATGTTTATAAGTCTAAGGTGAACGCCTATCTCTTTGGTTAACGTCTTTCCTCTCTTTTTTTTTTTTTCCTCACATTTTTACAGCTCCATACACTTAGTCGCAATATGCCTTGTATGCCTTATATAGGTCGTGGCCATTTCAATTATCCGTACTGAACATCCAGAATGAAAAAAATCTAAATCCTACGGAAAATCTGACCACATTTATTAGTTTTAGATTACGTGGCTTGTTAATAAGATTTAAAGCAATTGCCTTTATCTCTATAATGACAATAGAATGAGGTAAAGAACCAAAACGAAGTACGAATAAAGCTGCATAATCTTCACGAACAGTAAGCAACCGAAATCTAATAAAGAGATTCTCCTGGTTGTGAATCAAGAAATCTTGTAGGCAAAAAAAAACACTGTACAAGATAATTGCCAAGAACAAAGTTGTAACTAACTTTTCCAGGTCTGTCAGTCCAATTAGAATGAATAAAGCGAATAATGTGATAAACAGTAAAGTTACCAAAGACAAAATTGTTAGCAGTGTGATGGTTGACTAGAGCCTTCTCAGTGGAGTTTGACACTGTTTCGATAATTGAAAAAAAGCCAAAAAGGGGTATCGATACAAGGGAAAATAGGAAGCAAGTGACCTGAAATATTGACAGCCTAAAGCACATAAAAAGAATCAAATAAGTTCTTAATATCCACAGGAATAGGGGATAGAGGGACAGGTGCTTGTGAAAGTGGTGCAGAAAATGTAGTATTAATAGGACGCTTCCCTCAGATTTCCTCAGTCAGGGCTGTAGTTTATGTCGTGATCGCTGCTGTATGCAGCACGTGCTTGTTTGCTTCCTTACTTGTACATGTTTTGTGTGGTTCCTGTTGTGTCATGGGCTGTGATCTAAGTCGGGCTTCTATTGCAGATTAAGCCTCTTGGACTATTACAGGCTTGTTCTTTCAAAGACCATCTGTTCACTACTTTGTTTTTGCCCCAGAAGCTGGGTGAGCCCTCAGGCTGAGCACAGATGGATCCATGAAGTAGGTTGTCCCCTCGAGGTGAGGTATTCAGGATGATGGGCCTGTGGATAAGTCCTGGTGCCCACCAATAGAACAACCCTGGAAAGCTACATTTAGGTTATCAGGGAATTGCTCAGCAGAGTTGACAGAAGAACAGCTATGGCTTTAACCCAGCATCAAAGGAGGAAATCAAGCTGTAAGGACAAAAAGAGATGTGACGGCTATTTAGGGAAACGGGTGGGCTAGACTAGTCATTCTAGTAAGGTAACCAGTTCAAAAAAGCAATCAATTTAATGTGAAAACAAGTCCAAGTCGGATTTGCTGGCCTCGACTTGTCAAGGACACAAGACAGCACAAACCACCAATGCTCACATGAAGGGCAATAATGAAAATGACTTTCAATATGGTTCACGTCCATTAGAGACCAGCTAGGTGGAAGAGTGCTAGGATCCATGAATCAAAGGAGCCCACAAAATGTGACTGGCGGTCACAGTGCACTATTTTGTGGTAAAGCCAGACGATGACTGAGATTGGTAAGAGCAACTGGCAATGATAGGAATGAGGCAATGGAGTCAAAACTGTCTAAGGTTATGCTGTGAAATACTGTACGGAATGACCTAGAAGAAACCATTCTTTGCTGAAAAACTCAACACAGAGAAAATTGACATCGGTTGTATTCAGGAGACACACCTTACATAAAACTGCAGGTTTAGAGTGACAGGCTACTAGACCTACCACATGAACAAAGAAGCAAAGCACAAGGAAGTGTTGCTCATTCTGGTCACGAATAACATAGCAGCAAATCGCACCACTGTAGACAGCGAAAGAGAGGGGGAAATCACCAGAGTCAATATGAGTCAATTTAAGAGAAACAGTTAAGGATTTTTAACATGGCTTGCCTACTAGACTGGCAGCTCTCACTAAACAACATTTACATCAGCATGGCTGCCTGATCCTCACTGACTTTACTGTCACTCCCACAGTTAGAGATGCAGTGGAACCCATGAGAGAGGGAATAAGGTAGAAGGCTGGCAAATCAAACAACAGCTTCATCTACTGAACAGACCAGGTGGTCCTTTGCACGCATGCAGATGACTGACACCAGATCTTGCCTTTGCCAATAATGAACTGTAAAAAAGTGCCGAGGGGACTTTCCTAGCTGGCAGAAACCACAGACCTGTAAAACTGAGCCCTCAGCTATTACCCTGGTGGAAATAAAATGCAAAGTGGAAAAACATATTAATTCTGACTGACCAGTATACAATTAACAAAAGCACTCATCCCGGAGGGAAAAAGCATGAAAAATGCTTTCAACGCTGTTGTTCTCATAGAAGTTATAGAAAGCATCCTTAGAGAAGCAAGGGCAAAGTATAAGTCATACTGGAGTGAAAAACTCCAGCATTTGGAAAATTAAGTAAATACAGCAAGAAAAAGGGCTAAAGCTGTTCCAACACTTAAACACAACTTAAGGCTGAAGGAAGAGGAAGTTTGTCACAAGAAAGCATTAATTTAAGCAGCAAGAACTGGAAAAGACAAACAGAAAATCTGCATCTGGACAAGAGTAGGAGCAAATTGTGAAACCTGTCATAACTATCAAAATCCTCTTAGCTGCTTCCATATTACTGGAAAACGAAGGAAAAATTCTTACAGGCAAGAAAGCTACTGATTATCTCTCCAACAGTTTTGAAAAGATTAGAAACATTGAAATGTCAGAGAACAAAGTGTAGAATAGTGATCAACAGTATATAAATTCATCCACTGAAGAGGAAGGTCCATTTGCGGACATAAAACTTGAAGAATAGTTGAAGCAGGCGCAGAAGAAAAAACTTCAGGACCTAATGGCATCAGTAACGAGGATCAGCTTAAACCATCAGGAAGAAAGCACTGTTTAAGATCATTAATACATGCTCGAAAAATGTACCATTACCTCAAGGTTGGAAAGATCCCTCGTTGACACTCACCAACTAGAAGGAAAAGGTAAAATAAAGACTAACTGCCACAGACATTTCACTTTTATCAGTTGCTTAAGGAATCTTATGGAAAGGCTCAACAAAGTAAATCGACATAGCACGTGAAAAAGAATTTGGAGTCTGGATTGATCTAGAAAAATCCTTGGACAAGGAATGGAATAGGGGTTGGAAACCAAAAATGTTCCAGTATAAAATCATGGGTCATATGTACAACCGGATCAGCATACATCCAATAGACAGGAAAGCCCTGATATGGAACAGGTGGGTCCAAAGAAGGCGGAGAAGTGTAAAGGAAGGAGTTCCTAAAGCCAAAGCTTTGTCTTCCTCGCTCTTCATAATCTTCATGAACGACATCTTAGACAACATCTGTGCATGGATCCATGAAGCAATATTTGGCGATGACTCGGTGCTTTGGTGCTTAAAGTAGTACCTAAAAACAGTCACTGTAAAGATGCAGAGAGCACTGAGAAAAATAGAGAGGTTAGTAAAGGCTTTGTTGGTGACTATCAATGCCAGCAAATCAACCTACACGATCCTCAGTCTGGCATAAAAGGAACCTAGCGAGCGGCTCGGGGAAAACGGACTCACTTTGCCAAAGGACAAGCTACCCACATGCACAAGAGAATGCCATAGTGCAAACTGAAGCAGGCCAGCTGAAGAAGCAGGACCCTAAACTGCTGGAGCAAGGAAACACAGAAATTCCTACAAATTTCACAGTTCCACCCTGGATAAGAAAACAGTTTCCTGACGTAAGAGACAGTGTACCAGGAACCCTAGGAAAGGAAACATAGTCAGAAGCTAAAAGGAAAGCTGTGAATCTCAAATACATAGTGTAAGGGTGTCCACAGAAGCACTGGACCTACTTGCACACAGATAATTTGGAAGAAGAGACTACCAGAAATGAAGAAGGAGAAGTAACAATTACACTGAAAGATAGATGCAAAATCAACAAGCCATTCCAACAGAGAAATTCTCGTCAAATTAAAACACCAAGATAGATTTTCTCTGACTTTTTAAAAAATGAAAAAAAAACCTTTGGGCCAATGGGTGTTTTGAAGTGTTTGAAGCGTTACAAACTGGTCACTAAAGCACTCAATTTCCCATTGAACCCTGTAATCTTCTGTCACGAAAATGATCTATTTAGACCATCCCTTTGCCATAACCCGTTTTTATAACAATCCTTATAACGGGTAAGTATACTTTGCTGACTTTTCTGTTCTATTCCACCCGTTTGCATGGTTGCAAATGACAAAAATAATTCCTTTCTCTTGATCCTATATGCTTACAGAAGGTTATTATTTAGTGTTACATTCTATTAAAGATGAACATTATACTTTAATAAACAGACCTCGTATCCAACACATGCTCTGTTTGATGCAACATATGATCTGTTGAACTCAGGACCCTCGGGTCGGATTGTAAATATAACACTTTCATTGGAGGCTCTTGGTTGTGCTTTTACTTCAATACGAAAAATAGCAATTGTTGCTGTAAAACGTATAAGAAGAGTTTTACAGGGTTTATTACTAGATTCATCCAACACTTCATAGCCATATTGGAACACACTTGACTCTTGTATTGTCGCATCTCCACAATTTATGTTACCAGCACTAAAACGTATTGTTTGATTGTTGCAAGCTGAAATAAACATGATCAAGAAAAGAGTATAGACTACAAATACAATTCAATGGAATATTTTTAAAACCATATATAAAGCATATCTGAAAAACAACTCTTGATAATGATCACAGATGGTTACAACTAATTTATCACAGACACGGCACTGTTCCAAATTAAATTACTAATCAGCAGCTGATCATGAATTTAATGCTGCGGGGGCGAGGAAGAATCCGGTGGATAAGAGATCAGAGTAGTTGATATACTGGGATATGACATTCTTTTGTACTAAAGCTGCAGGAAATTTAAAAGGTTGTTAATAAAGTATGAAAGGTTGTACAACTTTATTGTATTATGGTAAGATATGGACAATAGGGATTATGGTGGGTACAGAGATTGGTTCACTATACTACAACTTAATACATTTCACAGTAATTTTTGAAGTAGTAAAAACCCACATTTTGTTATTCAAGAACCTGTTTTACATTAACATTTTACCATCAGTTTCAATAAAACACAAACTAATGTTAAATGGGTTTAGTTAAATGGCCTTTTTTCCTGTAATATTGAAGTAATTCTTGTTCTATATCATTAACGGACTATTTCAGTGTTAAATCTTCGCGACAGTAAAACAAGGAATTGTTTCAGAACAGAAGTCGCACGGTTTGCCTTGTCGAACTTTAAGACACAGTAGTAGAGTTTTAAACAATTTCATTACCAGACTCCACTTCACAAACCTTTTGATCAAGTTAAAAATGATTGTACATTACCTTTCCTTGATATTCTGATTCCAAAATTGGACAGCTGTTATCTTACCGCAAGAAAACATTTACTGAACGTTACACAAAATGACATTCTGTCATCTTTCTTAAGAATTAAAGAATCTTTTTCGTGTTATTACATTTCAAGGCTTTTAAATTGGGATCATTCCCAAACATAGTTTATATGGCTCTGCCAAAACTCAAATATCCTTTAGTGGAAGTCGCTTATCTATCCGTATCATCAGTCTTTAACAAAGAGGCTCTCAGAAATTTGAAAAGCAAATCCTAATATAACACGCGTTTTATTAATAATTCTTTAAAAACGTTTTTATTGAATCAGTACATATTAAAAAAACAAAATACAATCTTCCAAGGATAGCACTACAGAAATTTAAGGACAGGGGTCAGCAATCAAAACGAAAACCTACGTCCTGAAACAAATAAAATCGTTGTTTTATATAACGCCCACAAAGTGAATTCTTCTAATTATCAGATCCATTACATTACAATAGACTGCTGTATTTTCATCCCATTTCACTTGTTGAGCAGCAAGATCCACCCAGATAATTTTTTACTTATAAAGACGGTAATGATATGTCAGAAATTCAAGCTATGCTTTCAAAAATTCTTCAAAAGAATTTCAATCGCATTTTACACTGCAAAAACACAAAAGCAGCATCAATGTAATTCTTCTTTTAATTTGCTATGATCATTGTCACTAATTCTCTTTTACCATTAGGTTTTTTTCCAGGATATTTTCCACTTCTTTCTTATACTTGTTTTTTGAATCCGGCAGCAATTTTTAGTAAGTTGCTTTTCCTTTCAACGTTTCTAAACAGGCAGGTTGCATAATTCGGAGAATTATATTTATTTTTTTATTTTTTTTAATTTTTTTTAAATATTTTTTATATTTTTTAAAATTTTTCTATATGTTTTTTTTTTTTTTTTTATATTTTTTTGAAAAGTTTATTTTTTGAAA
>RDPX01000025.1:2112493-2126195 GCA_003991215.1 Morbakka virulenta
TTATAGGTATAGATATAGATTAGAGATATAGATATGGATATAGGTATAGGTATAGGTATAGATATAGGTATAGGTATAGATATAGATATAGATATAGATGTAGATATGGATATAGATATAGATATAGATATGGATATGGATATGGATATAGGTATAGATATAGATATAAATATAGATAGAGTTATAGATATAGATATAAATATAGATAACGATATAGATATAGATATATATATAGATATAGATATAGATAATTCATAGAACAAAACGTTCTATGAATTGAATTTCTCATGACACAAAAAGGCAATCCAGTTCTAGTGATTTGCACGGTATTGATTTTATGCATTACAATAGAAAATAAAAATTCATGTATTTTTTCCATACAACAGTTCCATATATTTATTTAACATCTATTAATAAAAGAGGTATTTATTAAGAACGAAAATATTTGCGGTCTCAAGTTGATATTGATATCTTTCACTTTTTTGCTTTCTCCTTTTTGTGACTTAATTGACTTTTTTTACTATTTCTAGAGAAAGTTCCTTATATTAATGATTCATTTATCCCCTACTTAGATACCTGGTGTTTTTCTTTAACCAAGGTACTATATTTTCCTATTTCCTTCTCTTTTTCTATTTTTCTGAAGTTTTGACTTAGTTTCTGAGTTGCTCCATGATTTCGAACTTCCTTTCGTTTCTGTGCAATGATTCAAGTGAACAGACATTTTATGAGTAAACTCACAATAATTACTGTAGGAAAACTGCAAAGTCATCACCTAGCTGAAATTATAAGGATAATTTTTTTTAATGTTAGTGATGAAAAGGTTTGCCAAACATGTAATATTTATGCGGATCTCAAGACAAAGATTCTTCTTGAAAAAGTAAATATTTATAAAATACTGCACACCAAAACCTATAAATTGGAAATATATTGGAAATTACGGGATATTAAATTGTTTTAAACTGTTAATGTAAATGTATCACATCCATAAATTTTAGTTTTTTACTTCAGAACGAAAAAAATAATAAGGTTTTTATTGAAAAGAAATAAATTGAAGCTACAATATCAAAAATTCCATCAAATAAATAAGAAAATTAAGTAGTCCATTTAAACACAAATCAATATATATATATATATATATATATATACATATATATATATAATTGAAATTCTAACAAAAGAACTGAGGTCACCTAAAGTCTCTTTATCTGTGATACTAATTTCACTGTTGGGTTTGTTACTAAGGGCAACGTTGATAAAAGTCTCGATAAATAGGAGCAGTGTTGCTTTGCCTGTTGCTGAAATTATTGCTGTTCATTTAGTGTAGGCGATCAACCAAATTATTACTGTCATTTCACAACCACTTTTTATCTGCGAGGAGAATATAGTTGCTGTTTATATGCTAGAAGCTAAAAAGTAAGTAAATCTGACAGAACAATGCAGGAAAGTGAAAATGTGAAAATATATCGTGTGGGATGCGATGGAAAAGAGAAGGTCTAAACTGGGCTAACAGTCGAAACCATAATTCCATAGGTATTCTGGATTGGTCAGTGGTCGATGCCACCATGTCTATAGAAAGTAGGATAAAAGTTGTCAAACCGTAAGATGCCTACTTCTGATTATCTGCCTATTGCAACCGAAAAATGGGTGCTGGAAGCACTAACAATATCGATTGTCCATTAATACTTGTAATGTTGATCATTCAGGAGACAGTTTCTTGATAACCAGAGCTTAGAAAGGCTCTCTATCCCATTGTATCATTTGTTTGTTGATAATGTATCTTTCAAATATTAAATAGCGTAACTATGTAATGGGATTGATATTTGCTAGTAAAATTATTGTGATCCTTTATATTTTGATGACCAAGTTGTAAAACAGAAAGCATCAATAATTAAATCAGTCTTGTAGGGTAGTTTTACAATGCTGTTTTTGTAACAAAAATCCAACAAGACAAAGAATGATTTAAAAAGTGACATTCTATCTATTAGTGGATTACTATTTATCTTTCTAATACTTTTTTTTAATTTCATTTTGTTGACTTTCTAAAATTAATTTTAAAAGAAATATTGTGTCTGTGCCCTCTAAGTAAACTCATGCTTTTCTATTTATTCAGCTATTATTTCCAATTTCATTGGCATTCTATCTGGGCTGCGACTGCCCAGGAAAAAGTAAATCAAGAGAAGTTTGAGGGTAAATAAGATGACAGCTGTAAAACATTCAAGGAAACAAGGACGGCGTGTTACATGAATATAAACAGCATAGCCTATTGTGTACTCTGTAAAAGACCAAGTTAACGACTGCCGAGCAGAAATTATTGCGTTAATACATCATAAAAGTCAATCCGTCATGATGGAGTTCACAAGCATAGGTACAACGTTAATACATCATAAAAGTCAATCCGTCATGATGGAGTTCACAAGCATAGGTACAACGTTAATACATCATAAAAGTCAATCCGTCATGTTCACAAGTTCACAAGCATAGGTACAACGTTAATACATCATAAAAGTCAATCCGTCATGATGGAGTTCACAAGCATAGGTACAACGTTAATACATCATAAAAGTCAATCCGTCATGTTCACAAGTTCACAAGCAAAGGTACAACGTTAATACATCATAAAAGTCAATCCGTCATGATGGAGTTCACAAGCATAGGTACAACGTTAATACATCATAAAAGTCAATCCGTCATGATGGAGTTCACAAGCATAGGTACAACGTTAATACATCATAAAAGTCAATCCGTCATGTTCACAAGTTCACAAGCATAGGTACAACGTTAATACATCATAAAAGTCAATCCGTCATGATGGAGTTCACAAGCATAGGTACAACGTTAATACATCATAAAAGTCAATCCGTCATGTTCACAAGTTCACAAGCATAGGTACAAATTCAGCAACAGCTTAAGTTTTAGTATGGCAAAATATATGTATATGATAACTATTGGAATTAATTTGAACCTTTAAGGCTGCCAGTAATCAGTATGTGATGAACTAATAACCGCGATAATTTGATCAGAAACGTGGATATATTTTTGGTAAAAGATCGAAGGCCTAAAATGATTAATAATTTTACAATAAGGACAATAGTAAAACTAATTCTTATTATTATCATTTCTATCAAAACACCAACATAAAATAACACTAAATAATGCTCCAAACAAGACTTAGTACCAGTGCAAAAACGGTCCGTTTGTTTTAGTTCCCCGGCCGCAGGTGGTGAGTGCTATGGAAATGAATTTTTTACGTACAACAACAATCACCTTACCAACGTTCCATCCTGCACATTTATTTTACTTAGCCTCTTACTTGATGCTTACTATAAAGTTTTTTTCCTACCTATCATATGATGGCATGTACACACTTGGTTAATCTTCTTGCGAATAAAAAAATGAAACAACAACAAAAAATTACCTGTGCTATTTTTGTAAGAACTTTGTATATAAAAAGAGTGATTTTATTCCTTCTTTTCAAGTGAACTTTTATATTTTCTTCCTTTCCTATAGTACGTGCAGTGATATTAATCCAATCAAATATAATAATTTATTTTAATAATTATTATAATAAGACCTATGTCTGACGTACAGGTCAGGGACGTGGTGACCGAGGAAGAAGATTTGTGGCAACAAAAGAAAGAAAGAACGGTACGAAGGCTTTTGGGAGCACCCTTGATGCACAAATATATGAATGAGAAAAGAAATAAGATTTCTTGGATCGTAGCTATATCGAAGAAGGTTACAGGAGCAAGAATGAGATGGTAAGGCCATCAACAGAGACAAAAAAATAAGCATATGATCAAAAAACCTTAGATGGGGCCCGTAAGAGGAGAATGATTAGGAAGAAGACAGAGGCATCAAAAGCATGATGAAGTAAAGAGAGACATTATTTAAAAATTGTCTAGAGCTAGATGAGACACTGAACTGTGACACGTTGACCTACAAAACAAGGTGAAGATTTGAGTAGAGCCAAAGGAGACACCGGACAGGGACAACTAGAGAAAGAAAACTCGTGTTGCAAAGACATGCTAATAGGGAGCAGCTTTAAGGAAGAAAAAGAAGATACGTACTCAGGTATGCTTTGAATAATGGCATCTTTCTCATTAAAAACCTACTCAAAGTCAACCAATTAATTTCATATCTATGCTATCTGAATGTGGTTTTAGAGGGGTTTTTTATTCCATAGCTATTATGCTTACCCAAGCAGACCTATGTACCCACCAGGCAATAACCGTCGGAAGGCCAACCTACCTAATCTTAGAAAAGCCCTTCTAGCGAAAAAGCCCCTTGGATTGGCTTAAAATAACTATTTCTAAAGAAAGAAAAGTGAAGCTAACCGGACAAAACAATTGTCAGTTTTGAACTCACCATCCTAAAATTGGTTACGATGACTTGTTTTCCCTTGCCAACGACCATAAACTAAGTGGAAAAGATTACAAGTAGAAATGTCATATTCCACTTTCAAAAAAGGTGACACAGAAAAGTTTAGATGTGTGCAGCTTAATAATGCTAATGCTGAAGGCATTGGCTTGATTGCTCGTTTCAGTGAGATGATGATACTTCCTTTCAATACATATGTGCTCAGAATTTGCGATTTTGTGCTATCATAAATGAGCTTCCATGTTCTACTGATGCCCTTCAGAGACTGAGCCAACGAAAGTAAATGTCAACTAATGAAAACGGTAATTATTACCAAATAAACTAATAAAAACAAAAAATTAGGCATGCTTACCATTATTTGATGTATTTTAATTTCAAAAGATTTTCTTGCATTTTAAGAAATTAGTTTAAGCTTCACACAAAATATATGAAAACAACTGGATGCAACAATATTCTAGAAGCATTCAAGGTCAAAAAGAAAAATCAATAGCATTTAATTTCCTTTGCAACAAGCATTTAGCAGGATTCAATTACATGAATATTTATTGCAGGTCTGTTACGCATTACTTTCATAGAAAAATAATTTGTTTGTAATATTAGTGGTAGAAAAACTGTAAGATAATTGTGTGTGTTGTGTAAATCATTTATCATTTCTCATGCATACTTTTATGAGTTTTAGAATTAATAACGACGACAATCATTTCGTGATCTATGTTTTTTTTGCAGGCCAAATTTACAGAAATACTTCTCCATTCAAGGCGTTCAAAGTGTACGGCCTCTTTGACACAGTCAAGTCGTATCAAGTTGTTTTAACCCATATTTGCCCGTTACAAACCACAATTCATTTATGGCCCATTTATAACTTTAGCTGATATATAAACCATGACATACCTTTTTTGAACAGTATTATTCTATTATTCAATTTTTTTGCAAAAATAGGTGCGTCAGTCTAAACTGACGCTGGGCACGTATGGGTACAGGTTTTTCCCCTGCACCTTACTACTCACTGGGGCAATTCTTTTTTGTTTGGTTAATCATACTATACCCCGACTGCTTGTTTGTTGTGGGGACATTGTTAAATATCTAAAATTAGGCAATTAAGTCTCCTTGAACAATGAAATTGTGTAAAGCTTTTCACAATTGGCCCACTTGTGCAATTATTGCTGTGATCATTTTGTTTATCATCCTTCTAAGCCAGCTTATGATTGGAAGCAATTACTTTAAGGAAAAAGTAATTAACTACCAGTTAGCAAAGGAGCAGCACCAGATTGTTGTTGAACAGCATAGCTCAGAATTCTTGTTTAGAGTAGTCTGACTGTCTGTTGATATATCAAAATGGCTACTGATAGAAATATTGTGAAACGTAATAAAACGAAAATGAATGTTGATGAAGCACTGAATTTTCTGGAGAATTTACCTTATGAGTTTTCTTCTGATGATGAGCGAGGTGTAAAAGATCAACAGAAATCCATGGACTTGTATATAGAACGACCAATCAATTCATTCAGCCCTGAACGTGATGTTGATTCTGGAGACGAGGAAAATTTTACTCTGAACAACTTGAGCAGAAACCAACTACTGTCATCTTCTGTACTTGAAATTAGCACACGAAAAGGAAGAGTTGTTTATGGAGAAGAAATTGATGAACAGAGCACAGCCGATACTGGGAGTGAGCCAGCACCACAGAAAAAGACAAGAAAGAAAAAAGTAAACCCCTGCCAACCAGCATGGAAGATAGATGACCTCCCTCCGAACCATAATAAGAACACCCCATGGGCATTGTTTCCACATTCGCTAGATACAACAGATTATCCTGCAATCCTGTTTGATAGATGTTTTACTGAAGATGTTCTGCTTGCAATCTGTCAGGAAAGCAACAAATATGCAATTTCAAAGGGCCATTCACTGCAAGTTGACAATGATGAATTTAAATCATTCATTGAGATTCTGTAGCTATGTTTAGTTGCCAAGAAGATGTATGTTTTGGTCTGCTTCCGAGGACTGTCATAATGTTGCACTTTCCAAGTCAATGGCAAGAAATCGATTTGAGGACATTTTGAGATTCTTGCATGTTGCAGATAATACTTCTTTGGACATGCAGGACAAGTTTGCCAAGGTACGCCCACTGCTTGATGCTGTTAACAAGCAGTGTTTAGAGAACTTTCTCCCAGAGCAGACAATTTCCATTGATGAGTCTATGGTTCCATATTTTGGTAAGCATGGTGCTAAGCAATATATTCACGGAAAACCAATTAAATTTGGTTATAAGATGTGGGTTGCAGCTACTCTTGGCGGATATGCAATAAAGTTTTACCCTTATCAAGGCACTGGTATGACAGACCACTCACTTGAACTGGGTGGGTCAGTTGTTAGCAATTTGACAGCATGCTTATCACGTCACGAGGGATTCAAGTATCACACCATTTTTGACAATTTCTTCACTGGCCTTTCTTTGTTCCATCATTTGTCAGAGAATGAATTTGCAGACACAGGTACTTTACGAAACAACCGATGCATGAAAGCATCCTTGACAGACGTGAAGGAAATGGAGAAACTGCAACGTGGATCTTTTGATGTCGCGTTGGAAAGACAACAAAGTTGTAACTGTGGCATCAACATTTGTTGGAGCTGAGCCACTCGCAAAAGCCACAAGATATAATCGCACTGATTATCGCAAAACAGAAATCGATCAGGCTTTGATGATTCCACATTATAATAAAGGCATGGGTAGAGTTGATCGTCTTGTTCAAAATCTGATGTGCTACATGATCAATATACGCAGCAAAAAGTGGTGGTGGTCAATGTTCCGATTTTATGTGGATCTTGTTGTCAACAATGCCTTCCAGCTACATAAAGTGAAGGTTTATACTCCAGATCAACCTACTCTTGATCTGCTCGGTTTTTAGACGTGCAGTAGCTGCAATACTCTTCTCGTCATCGTCACACACGGAACCTGCAAAGTACTTTCCCCAGCCCCGACAAGCTCATGAGGTGCAAGACGACATACGATCTGATCGAAAAGACTGCTGGATCATCAAAGAAAAACAGCGAAGATGTGCTCTCAAGGATGGCACAACAGTGTACTATTGTAAAAAGTGTAATGTAGAACTCCATCCGGATTGCCATAAGTTTTTTCATTTATAGGTTTCTTTCATAAGTAAGTTTTGCTTGGATGTCAGACTAATTATTTGTTTGCTGCATATTTGCCTTCTTTATTAGTGAAATAAACTTTATATTACTGATGAAAGTATGATCATTACTTTTAGTTCTGCCTTGCAACGTGTTATCATACATAGTAAGGACGAATAAATCACATTGATATGGAAAGAAGTTCAAAATTAAATGGAAAGTTAACTAACCCATATTAAAAAACCTGTACCCATATATGCCCAGCGTCAGTTTAAACTGACGGTAATACAATCAATTGCTCATATGTACAATACCAAACTACATCAGAGTCAATCAAATGCTCCTTGGAACTATGAAAGAATGTGTCTAACTGATTACAATGTCCAAATGTTAAGCAATTTAGAGATTTTGGGCAATTTAAACCACACAAAATGTAAAATGGCGTTTTATTATAATTTAGAGGAAAAATCGGTCGCCGAGCAGGTTCTGTATGCGTAATGAGCAAGTTAGTGCATGCACTGTGCTAGAAAACTCCCAGAGACCCCTTTGGGACATTAACATTCCAGATTAGTGTCAGTATAGTGTCAGTTTAAGCTGACGCTGGGCAACTATGGGTTAATAAATTAACATATATTGGATTATTTCCAGTACAGCTCCATCTGTACATTTGTACACCAAAATTGATTTAGAAATATGCGATTTTGCACTGTTTAAAAAAACCCTTTTACATTGAAAAAATTTGGGGGAGAAAATAAGATCCTCCTCATTATCTCACTTTCAGAATTTCTTGTATTTAAAACAAATATACATACCGTTATATCACGATATTACGTCAGAAATATTAATAACGCTTCTTCTATGCAGTTTTATGCCACAATATGAGTTGTAGTAGTATTCGTAATGTTTTGAGTAAATCAAAACCAATCCAACCTCCACGATTGAGTTTTTTACGTCATACATCTAGTGATTGATGTTTTTTACGTCATACATCTAGTGATTGATGTTTTTTACGTCATACATCTAGTGATTGATGTTTTTTACGTCATACATCTAGTATTGCTGCAAGCAGCAAGCGAAGATGGTTTCGTTAGACTTTTCTCTACTGTGATTGTTCCCCGGTCCTGAATAATACTTAAGTAGAGTAAAAATATTTGTTGTATTTTGGTTTACAAAGTACTTGGTACGTACCACACCTTAATCAAACTGCCCCTGAAATGTAATTTCTAATTGTGATCTTATCATCACATCTACCCAGTTTTCATTTTGTTTGCTTNTCTAGTGATTGATGTTTTTTACGTCATACATCTAGTGATTGATGTTTTTTACGTCATACATCTAGTGATTGATGTTTTTTACGTCATACATCTAGTATTGCTGCAAGCAGCAAGCGAAGATGGTTTCGTTAGACTTTTCTCTACTGTGATTGTTCCCCGGTCCTGAATAATACTTAAGTAGAGTAAAAATATTTGTTGTATTTTGGTTTACAAAGTACTTGGTACGTACCACACCTTAATCAAACTGCCCCTGAAATGTAATTTCTAATTGTGATCTTATCATCACATCTACCCAGTTTTCATTTTGTTTGCTTTTATACACATTCTTACAAAAGAACATCATTAACAACCTGGAAAATGGAGCTTTTCAGTCTACTATTCATAATTCCAACCAGCAATTAAAATACTCTCTTTTTTATTAGCAATGCAAACTTTTTCAAAAGGCTGATTAAATATTTTTACAGTTTAAATACATCTTCACACTAGTCATTTAATTTGAAAAATACTCTGTTGAGCAGCGAAAATACGCAGTTTTACCTTAAGACGATACGCACATGCACATGCACACACACACACACACACACACACACACACTGGTATCTCCAATAACATGATGGTATGTCTTAACCAAAGGAGAGCATGTGTGTAAATGTACGAGAGAAAAGAAGCCAGATGGAAGAAATTAAGAATGAAGTTCCATCTGAGGGAGATCTGTCACCAATGCTCTTTTTGGTCTTTTTATATGACATTAAAGCTAATATCACACAAAACGTATTTGCTTTGAAGGAAGGATTGATACAGGCAAAAATGCAACTTCAAAGTACTGTTAACAACATTGAGAAATGGATTGAGCATTGAGGATTTAAGCTCATCAAGAAAAAAGCTACCTACACCACACTCAGATTATCCTTCACGACGTCGGAAGTCAATCTTTACCTAAAAGGACATATACTTGTGCAAGATCTTAATTCAGATTACTCAAGAGTAACATTTAATCCACGACTCACTTGATAAACACACACAGGCAAATGTAGAACAAATGGAATTCACAAAATCGCCCAGCTTAAAAAACCGGCTGGCTTTAATTGAGGATGAAAATCACTTCACACTTAGAAACACCTAGAAACACCTGAAAAATCTGCTTTAGATTAACACTTCTAGGGGTCAAAAACAAAACAGAAATGGATGAAGCTGACCTGTACATGCACGCTTTTAGACAGGTTACCTCAGGATGGCTTGGATCAGTCTCTACAGGCTCAGTCACGGACGCTATTAAAGATAAAGGTGGAGTCATTTGTAAATAATGGACAGACATCACCACCACCAGTCACACTTTGCCTAGAGGATCTACATACTCCAACTTCAAGACTAAATGGATGGCTAATAAAACTTCAGTCACTCTTTTCCTTATGAGAGGGTCCAGCCTTAAGGGATTTCTAGTATTTCTTGGTGAGGTAAACTCAGTTTTTCAGGCCCTAATCAGACAACACAAGTCCTTCCATATAAACATATTTAAATTGATATGCGAATTACAGTCAGCGACGACAACAGATTTACAGTGGTTATCTGGTTACTGTAACATCCCCAAAAATGTAATACCAGACGAACATACAATGGAAGGTACTCAAATGTAATAAATACAGGAGGATATAGACTTGAAGGAGAGCAAAATGCTCGTGCAGAGTGAATTAAAAAAGTGCCTTAGAAAAGGAGACAGAAACTGACTTAGTTGTTAACATTGAAGATGTAGATCAGGATAATGCTGTAGCACAATCTGAACCTGAGCCTGATGTAGACCTACGTGACGATGTCAACTTACCTGAAATGCCAGTAGAGTCTGATATTGAACACAATGCAGAGAAAACAGAGGAACAACCACAGAAAATAGATCAAATATGCGCCATAATGAAGGAAAAGGATAAACCCTTCTTCTCAGGATTCAAGAAAGCAGACAGAAAAAAGTTAGCAGACGTTACCAAAAGTGTTAATGAAGTGATAGCCGATGTTAAGACAAACACCATAACTAAAATGAATGACCTACTTTGTGCAACGTCGATGTACATTGCTAGAAAGCTTGGTTTAATAACCCCAACAAATGAAAGGAGAGCAGCAAAAGAACCTTGGTGGAAGCGAAGGATTAAACAGTCAATCGATGAGATTTGAAAGCATATTAATATATTGAAAAGGAAGAAGAACGGTGAGTATGTTAGACGGAATAAATACTCTGCATTGGAGCAGAAATATAGAATTTTAGCAAAAGGAATTAATCTGGTTATTGAAGAACTAAATCAGAGATTAATTGCAAAATCTCACAAATATAAAGATATGATGAGAGAATCCATTAATTCAGACTTAATAAAACATTCAGTCAAGATTAAAAGAAAGTTTATCAAGACTTAAATGGGTCTGAGAAAGCTGAGAATGTCATACCAGATGCCAAGGAAAGTAAGGCATTCTGGTCGGATGCATGGGAGAAAGAAAAGAAGCACAATTCAGAAGCAGAATGGCTTTAAAAATTGAAAGAAAAGAAAGATGTACAACAGGACAACTTGATGATTTCTGAACTTCTGGTTTAAGAAGAAGTTAAGAGAATATGCAATTGGAAAGCACCGAGGCCAGATGGGGTTCAAGGATACTGGCTGAAACATCTGACAGCACTCTATACCTGTATTTCTCATCAAATGAGTGAGCTGGTTAATGGTAATGAGTAAATTCCTGATTAATTGACCAAAGGCAGAACTGTTCTTTGCCAAAAATATTTTTTAAGGGAAACGACGTAGGAAACTTTAGACCAATTTCCTGTCTACCACTAGTGTGGAAGCTAATGACGAGTTTTATCACTCATAAATCCCTGGAAGAGAATAAGATGCTCCCTGAGGAGCAAAAAGGGTTGCAGAAGGAGACGTAGGGGTACTAAAGAGCAACTTATCATTGATAAAGCCGTCATGAAGGAGTGTAACAGAAGGCACAAAAATCTGCCAATGGCGTGGATCGATTACAAAAAAGCGTATGATATGATCCCCCACTCCTGGATAATTGAATGTCTAAAACTGGTAAATGTATCCGAAAACATCATAGAGTTTATTACTGAGTCCATGGGAAAATGGCAGACAGTCTTAACAGCATGTGGTGAAAAGTTATGCTGCGTTGACATCAGATGAGGTATATTCCAAGGGGATACTCCTTTGTTGTTCGTAATTTGCATGATTCCTCTCTCCAGTGTACTAAGAAAGACGGGTACTGGATACACCTTAAGAACTGGAAAAATCAACCATTTGCTTTTCACGGACAATTTAAAGTTGTTTTCGAAAAACGAAAGTGAGATCGACAGCTTGGTGTCAACTGTACATGCATTTAGCAAAGATATTGGGATGGAATTCGGATTTCAAAAGTGTGATGTTCTGGTGTTGAAAAGAGGAAAAGTGATAAAAAGTCAGGGCTTAAGATTGACTGATGGTAACATTATAAAAGAAGTTGACCAGTATGGTTACAAATACCTTGATATTATTGAGTCGGATAAGATTAAGGAGGATACAGTTAAAGAATCTTTCCGGAAAGAGTACCTTAAGAGGGTTAGACTAATTTTGAAATCAAAATTGCACGGGCGAAATAAGGTAATAGCAATCAACACCTGGACTGTATCGCTAATGCGATATGGTGCAGGAATCATTAATTGGACGAAAAACGAACTAGAAAAGGTTGATAGGAGGACAAGAAAATTAATGACCATGCACAAAAGCTTAAATCCTAAAAGTGACTTTGCAAGGTTGTATGTAAAGAGAAAAGAAGGTGGAAGAGAACTGATTAGTGTGGAGAATTGCGAAGACCTGAAGAAAATAATTGAGCATGGTTAGTTTTAAATAGTAGAGATACTGCAAATGGTTACAAATCAAGGTCTTTTGAAAACAGAAGAATGTAAGGACCTAGAAGCTTACAAGAGAGAGGGAAAGGTTGAGATAATAAGAGAGTGGAAGGAGAAAAGATTGCATGGACAATTCTTAGAAGACAATGGAGCCGTTGATTTGGATAAGACTTGGGGGCGGTTGAATAAGGGATACTTTAAAAGTACCACTGAGGCATTGATTTGTAGTGCTCAGGAACAATCACTGAGAACGAACTATTTGAAATATCATATTGAAAAAACAGCGGAGTCATCTTTATGCAGGATGTGTTTCGAGAGAGGCGAGAGTGTCAGCCATGTCGTAAGTGAGTGTTCCAAGTTAGCACAGAGAAATATAAAAGGCGTCAGGATAATGTGGCAAGATATGTCCATTGGGCAATGCGTTGTACGGCAGGTTTAGAACGGTCGAACGAGTGGTACAACCATAAGCCAGATGGTTGTATCACTGGTTGTACCACGAAAATGAAGAACGCAAACTGATATGGGACATGATGATACAATGCGACCAACACATCGAAGCTAGGAAGCCTGATATTGTGATGATAAATAACACAGGGGAACAATTTTTTGGGACTCTCACGTTTTCTTTAAAAATAAAAGTGTTTCTGAACCAATTTTTCGTGCTGAATCCAAAAATGATATCCATTTGTTCCCATGACGTCTAGTTTTTTCTGCCCATGCTACACCTAGTTTTCATCAAAAATTCTGCTTTAGCATTGGAAAAACTTTCTTCTGGTCATGGGATGTCCTTTCAAACCAATAAAGAGGGCTAAAATGTGATTGTTGCCATTATTCTTCATCTAATTGATGCTGATATTCTGATTGAATCACAATTGACCTCTGGATTTCTTTGGTTCTTTGTTATTCTTTCATGGGGCCATTCACATAGTATGCAAGCAGTTTTTCCTATTAACGCTAATTGGCTGAGTATTTACAACAAGGTGACATTTCAGTCAGTCAGTCAATCAGTTGCATTTTTTGTGGTTTCCTGTTTCCACTTGAGATCTGAGAAGAGATGGAT
>RDPX01000025.1:2132445-2165171 GCA_003991215.1 Morbakka virulenta
GGTGACTATAGTGTTTGAGTTGGTTGGCTGTTGAATTTTCCGGAAGTGGTGGTTGTTTTATGGGAAGGGGTGATTGGTCCCTTGCCAAACCCGCCTCCTTTCTCAGCCGGGCGGGGGACCGGCCATGGCGGAGTTGCACTTCGAATCTAACTCGGGATTATGATTTGCTTGACTGTATTTACATTTTTATTTGTTGAAAATTGTTCATTTGTAATGTTTTGTTCACAGTCTAAAGAATCCAGTTTCACTAATAAAAAGCCACTTCACCGATAAAATAAGGTTACAATAAAACTAAAACTATGTTTGGATATGTGTGTTTCTTTAACTGCTTAGGAAAGAAAATTGATAAGAACCAACAGTTTTTATTTTTGTGAGAAAGACCAATATTATTTGCTGTTTTCAGTAAAAGGTCAGCTGAGCACTTGTTTGAACCGACATGATTTTTCACCCCTTAATACTACAAGAATATAGACAGGTATGTATAAGTTTGCTTTATAATCATGCAGCCTGCTATTAAAGAAGTAAACATATATGATATAGATATTTATTTATTTTTATTGTCATTTATTCCTATCAACCTTTACTGAATAGATATCGTTTTTCCTCTCACAAACCTTATAATTTTCACCCTGCCTGACTACGTTATAGAGGTAATTTTGTGAGCGAACTAATAAAAATTTATAATTTCTGCATTATGCGAGTTTTTAAAATTATTTTCAATACCTATTTTTATATTATTTTCAAAGCTTGTAAATATATTGCAGGAAAATAATGTGTCCAGTCAGACGAAATTTTCACTATATTACTAAGAAAATTTTTATAAAATTTTTATCAGTCATTCTTAGCATTACTTGGTAAATTTACTTTTCCGGATATTTAAGCCATCCTGGAAATATTACTTGCGTTTTGATTTTCAGAACCGAGAGATAATCCTGACTAAACTTCTAGTTTTAGTAGTTTACTTTATGCCTTGGTGACTTAGGTCTCGAAAATGGCTATAAAATTCGCTGCCTTTGAGCTCATTGAGGAAATCATCGGCCTACAGATTGAAACATCATTTTATGTTGTATACTTTGTCGTCGGACTAAAAATAGACAAAATAGTATCTGAACACAGTATTCAAATCAAGTAATAAAAACATTACCCTAACAAACTCAACCCAAAATTAATTTTATACAGTGTTACGTTTTTATTTGTTACAATTCGTTTTGAACTTGAATTAAACTATTCTCGCCTCATCATCTAAGATTTACTGCAAAGCGATGCCATACGCATGCTATTTTTTTAAGATTCAAACCTCCTTTCATTGCTATAGTTGAAAAACGAGTTTTACCCATCACAACATTCAACCAAATAACTCAACAAATGGGATTCATGTTTCAAAAACTAACCAAGATCTCTCTTAATCCTTGTATTCTACCTAAACGGTTGCCAAACACTTTTGTAAACTCGACAGGAACATTGTATTTTACTGAATTACGATGCATCACCACATTTGTTATCATCCAGGACTTAAATGATCTAAAACGAGTATACTTTTGTACAACTTTAGTATTGAGAAGCTTCAACTCAAGCTTGAAGGTATTTTACCCAGTATCCCAGGATGCAAGAATATAGCAGATGGCATTATTCATTACAATAAATGTAAAAAATAAAATTGATGAAATTTTTAACCAAGACAACATCTTCATTTTGCGACATAACCGCATACTGTTTCCAAAGTATTTAGGGAAAGAATGTTAGAACTTGCTCATTTAGGAATCACCAAACCCAACACGCCTCAAACTTTTCTTTCCTGGTATAGATTCTTCAATAAAAGAAATTTGCAGAGGTTGTTTACTCAGCATGCAAACTCAAGGTCGAGTTAATGCCAGCCCTTGACATACTCTTAATGTTGAACGTCTGGAACCACTACTGAACCTCTTTTATCTCCTAGTAGTCATTGGCCAAAGGACCACATTTTCAGAAGTCAAAATATTGGGGAAAACAGTCAATCAAACCCTAAGTACTCTAACAAAAATATTTTAATACACCGAATTCTTCAAAAAATAATTCCTGACAATGGCAGTCTATTAATACTTACACATTCCAGCAATCTATGCTCTCTAAAGGAGAAAATTTTCACGGTTAACTGAGGAAGAAAAATTAGCAGTTGGAAGTTTTTGACCAGACTGGCCAGAGCTTGTGAGGTCTCACTCTCCCGCTTTATTTCGGGAACTATTTGTCAGCTGATACATGACGTATGACTGGCTCACGGGATGCAGTCAGACTGAGAAAATTTAATGTTTTCCTTCCCTTCTGTTTGGTGGATCTCAGCATAAACCGAAAAACGGCGTCAATGACTGGAACCAATTTTATGAAAAAAAAGCCCAGCATATTTCGTATGGTCGTCATAGATCAGGCCGTGGTGGATTTAAGTACCACCTGAGGGCAAAGAAAATGTGTTTATGATTTTGAGATAGTTTTAAATGGGAATGTTTAAAAAGTTCAATTGTAAACGGGGATCTCTGGGTACATCTTGAAATGGGAGAAAATTTATTGCAGATATACCTACCTCCCTGATAGCCACTGCATGGAAGCCTAATGATTTTACCTTGCTGTGGCCATTCTTGCATATATTCATGGATGTTATAAGTATTTTCTATTTGCTGTTATCTTATAAGTTAGAATACTTTTGATGTACGTGAATTCACTTGACTTAATATGACCCCTTCTTCAAAAATGGAAGTTATATTTCCCTCAAGAAGGCGTTGAACGTTTGAGTATATCTTAAGCATTGACGATGTGGCGGGATAGAAAAAGGATAATTGGGTGAAAAAGAAGCAGATTCTTGTTGTGTTGAAGTGATGCTGGTGATATGACATATAACTATTATCATTTATAGTATGTTATGGGATGTGACTTTCTCGGTGATTTTTTGGGCTTGGGATTTAATTATTACAACAACACAACACCACTGAATTCCAAAACTTGAAATTCACATCTCATTGTGATTAAAGTCCCCTTTGCGATATTGATATACGATATTCTGACTTGCCCTTTTTCCTAGTGTTTTGTCCAACTGCCTAAATATTATTTCCAAATTACTGTCATTTCATTTTATGATTGAATTCAAATCATCGGATTAGGTTTTGAATGCCATTCAATGTTTGTTTTCGTTTTCTATGGGTTAGTCGCTTCAAGTTTACAGTTTTACCTTAACCAATTTGTACCAACAGTTATGGAGAGCTTAAATTGTAAAATACAACACTGTAATTAAAAATATACCGACTGCAATAAAATCAAGCACGTGCTGGAAGTCAACTGGACGTAAATTCACAATGCCAAAGCAATCATAGAAGATTTTAGTTATCTAAGCATCTTCAGAACAATACGTTATTGACTCTTGTGTACATGGAATTCATCTTAAACCGTGTTATAAAAATTTACAATAACTCTTTCTAAGAAAAAGAGAAAAAGTACTTATGTACAGTTGCCGTTATCAAATGTAAAATCAAAGAAAAACGATCGCAGAACACAGAGGCTAACAAAACAGTTTACCCAATAGAGTAAAAAGAAATTCTTTCTATGAGGTCAAATAGTGACTTAGATGTAGTTACCACTTGTATCAGGGACAAAAAACTAAGCTGTTACCATACTTACTTAGGCTGCATGAAATTTATGGGTTCATCCTCAAAAACACAGGGTTTTGAAGTAAGATGAAGTCGAGTGCAAGTCGAAAATGAAATTAGAATTCCTTGTAAAGCTTTTCTTTTTTATTCACACCTTCACCTATCTCGTAGTCTGAATGACCGTGGGGCCACCACTTATGATCTTGCAACCACTCCTCTACAATCCTCTCGGCCTCCCGCTATTCACAGGCTTCACCAAAGTGCAGTGTGTCCACACTGGGGTGTTGTCCTTCCATCTCTTTTTCTTGTGTTCTCTCTTTCTGCCTCCTTGAATTGTTCCATGCAGTACAACATCTAACGTTGTGATAGATAAAGCATACAACGTATCACACACATTATTGAAAATTCATGACTACGTAATCAAGCAAGCTGCTGAATTCTTAAGGAAAGCCATTTTTTAACATTTATAGAATCTTCCATAATCGGTATAACCACCATACCACGAGAAACTTTCTACACAGATAAGCCAGTTTTTTAGTTGCAATGTTTTTAACTGGGACTGGAACAACAGCAAAATGCAGGAAAAAAGAAGCTTGTTCAAGTTCCAAATCATTTCGAGCATTACGTTCAGTACGACCTAATAGGCGAGATAGAAACAGCTTATGCTGAGGTCATACAAACACCTTCCGAGGTAAGTGTTTCACTACCCTTAAACCAAAATTTGCGAATGAGGTTGTACTGACCGTTTTTCAGTTGATAACTTTGCTATGAGCCTTGAAATAGCCAAGATCATGAAGCAGTCAATTATACACATTTGGTGGGCTATCAAAAAGAATCTCAGTTTCCAGGTACAAGTTATGTAAGTGTAAAATTCAACAGGACTTGAAAAGTTCCCTTCAAACTGAAAGTAACAATAAATATGAAATTAAAATAGACCCAAAGAAAAAGACAGAATTTTGGCAATGGGGCAGATACATAGATAATGGCTTTTTGAGATTTTATATCTTACATAGATGATTGCTCAAAAAGTGAACTCAAAAGACCCAGTAATTCAATATTCCTTTCTATAGAAAATAAGCATCAGACAATAACCAGTTCAACCTGGCTCAATAATAGAATATTTATTTCATTTCTTTCACAAATAAATGCCGAAGTCACAAAATTCAACACAGTTAATATACACTTCACATATAGCGTCTTGCAAACGAGTATACTATGCTATATGGAAATGTAACTTTGGATGCTGGTACAACCAGTAATGCTTATAAAGTATTTTGTGAATACCAACAAAAAACTTTGAAGGTAATCATTCGCTTTGGAGATTTTATATTAGGAAACTGTGGCATTTTGATTCTGCTTTTTTATGTGACATTAGGAAAGTTGCTTTTGAAAGGTTTGTTTTGAAAATAATGATACTGCAGTTGGTCCATTCCAACAAGCCAAAGATGATCGAGATGCAAATTATGAGACTTACTTAGAAATGTAGAGAAACAAGTAAAAGAATACTTAACTTTTAAGGCAAAGACCAGCAAAGAATAACTGAGAAAATCTCCCCATCTTTGAATGCAATCCTACATGGATTTGATGGGATATCAAACAAAAAGCTTATTTGGGAGTACAGAAGAACCGCTATACCTTTCGACTTCCTGTTCGGAAAGAATCTCTTCCCTCCTATTTTTAACTGAACAAGCAAAGCTATGCTGGCTACAATTAATCTTATGTTGCAATGCTTAAAAATATTGATTTACTGGATACTGGCCTTAACCCTTTGACTATCATAAGGAATTGGGCAATGAAAAATAGACAATTTTCAGGTTTTCTGGGCAATTTCTAATGCTTACTTAAAATAACTTGGTCCCTTTTATTATGCATTCATGGTTACTGAGATACAGAGCGGGACACCAGTGTCCCTGTGGTAGACAAGGGATACCGAACAATAAAGATTGATAGACTGTAATGAATAAATAAAACAAAACTTAAGGCATATAAATGATTCCTTATAAATTCCCCGTAAGGCATTGCTTTACACCCTTCACACTCATGGCTAGGAACAATGGTGTCCCTTTGGTAGGGAAAGGATACTGTTGCTAATTGTTTCCAATATTATGACATTCATAAATCTGCAATAGTTGAGATTACGTGGAAGCTAACAGCAAAAATGTTGATTTTCCAACCACTTGCAGATATTTTTTTATTCTATTTCTTCATGCAATGTTTGTATTTTCTTATTGCTCTCTCAATCTTTACATCATAACTATCTGGTTTCATAAGTTTTATAGTTATTCATCCTAACTCGATTTTCTTTGGCAAATTCGGGAAAGGTTCAGGGAATGACGAATATGAATAAACTACCATCATTTTGCATCAAATTTTTCTCAAATTATTACAACATAACCAATGCAATCAATACAATATCAATATTATAAGCAGCACTTAAAACTGTCGTGCGATATGAAACTTACAAAAACAGTTTTGTTCTTTTGTCATACAAAGCACAATACCACAATCTTCACATCTTGCAAAGGTCCTCGATTTTTTCCCCTTGTCGGCACAGTAACGATACCAAAGATGTGTGTTCAAAAAACTCAGGAAAGTACTGGGGTGCTGTAGCCGGCATTGCCAAAGCAGCAGAACATCGTGATGGTCTTGATGCTTGGCAGTTTCTTTGGCGACTACTGAAACTACTGATTGAAACTGGGTAACAACGATTTCGAAATCTAACAACGTCAGTTCACACGGATTCAACATATTGAATACAATAAAGCTGTTGACGCAAGAAATATCCATTAAGTCGAAAAATAAGCGCAAGTAATAATGCACCTTTGATTTCCGATAAAGACGGCATGCAGCAACTTGCTGGTCTAAAAGATCAACGCTTCCCATTCCTCTGTTGTATTTCTTTACCATTTCCGGACAGGAAACAGAAGTCTTAGAAGCTAAACCTTTTTGTCTCCTCTGCACACTTGATTCAATATCAACTCCTTCAAGGTTGGAGCCACATAATAGAATATCTCTCTTATGGAACCATCTACAAATTGCCACTTCGTTAAAAAACTGAAAATGGACATCACCATGTCTCATTTCACGGTCACTGGGTATATTGGGCATATACCTCGGGTTGTCATACCGTGTCTATACCATAAATGCCGTTTTCAAATCATTTCTTTATCAAGATTGGACTGTTGAAGAAGTTTTCAAAGAAAACAGTGCAATAGGTCCTTTCAAGGCTTTTGCACAGCTCCAATACCACACTCTCGCCGATTCCCAGTTCTGCAGCATCCTTCTTCCCAAGTTACAGAATTAACTCGAATAGATATCCTGTCACACTATCACATCTACACCACCACTTGAAGCCCCACTTGACACGTTTACTCTTGATGTACTGCTTCATTGAACTTTTACCCTTAAACATTGTAATTTGTTGATCAACGTACTGTCCCGCCGAGTCAGAAGCAGCTTCTTTGAAGGCATTGTTTATTAATTCAATAATTGGGCGTATCTTGTAACCTTTATCAGTTTTATCAGCTGTGTTATTGTTTATGAAGTGCAGATTTTGCAGAATATCCTGAAAGTGTTTGCGAGGCATGGCATGCTTTATTCCTTCGTTTCAACAAAAGAATCGCACTACCAATACATGCCGATTGAGGGCAACTTGTTTACAAACATGATGTATATGATTCCAAGGAAAACCATTATTTCTTCCGAATCAGTCAAAACGTTTCTTCAGTTTTGTGCAGCACATAACGTAGACTGCTCCACAAGTAGATTTACTAAGTCCTCCAGGTTTACCACTTTGGAAAAAACATAAAATGCTGTTGCGTTTTCAAGGAACTCTAGCAAAACAGCCATTTCAAGAGTGCACTCATTTCGCTTGTGTTTTTACTCTGACGTTGCCATTTCGTGACTGGAATGCCATCTTTACCTTTTTTTTGGACGGAGGTTCGTCAATTTTGTCATGTCTGCCACCAGCAATGTGTATTTGGGCATCTGGAGTGGTGAGTTTATTGTCCTCAGGTTTTTCACGTAGTGGTTCATCCGAAACGAATTCTGTATCAGAATCGTCCAACAAATTGTTCACATCATCCTCTAAGTCACTACCTGCAGAATTCAATAATGCAAAAACATCATCACTTGAAACTCCCTGCTCAATGCGCACATATTTTTTCCTCTGACTACTACTGCTTCTATCTAGTCAGTACAGCAGTTCAGCAGGATATAAGATGCAAAAAGACAATCAAGCAATCTTACTGTTTGCTGAACTGGTCAACGTGCTTGCTGTTTGCGTAAATTTGAATATGCTGTTTGTATAATCACTCAAGCTTCCTCATGCATTACTGACATAACTGTGATTCACTCTTAAAGTAGATCTAGTATCTTGAGAAGATTATCCCTCATACATCTAAGCAGCTGGTATCATATTGTTTATGATATAGTATCATTATTATGCAAGACACAGCATTTATGTAGCTTGATAACAGTAGGAGTAGTGTATTACTCATGTAACATTTTAAATATGAAACAAGTATTCATAGACAGATACGTATAAGTACTAGTCGCTATACAGTGTGCAGGCACATTGTACACCCTTATCTACCACAGAGACACTGATGTCCAACAATAAAAAAATTGATTTATCTCATAAACAACAATAGGTTAGACATTGAAATTTGAGATCTGTAATCTTTGAATACTGCAAATACAATATTTAGCCTCAGAAAATTATTTTTCTCACGCGAAGAAAAATTACAAGCAGATTATAGAATAATAGCAAAAATTTGCCCCAGAGCCCTTTTTGCAGACCCAAATTATTACTTTTACCCACTTATTTATCAAACTATTTTTGGTTAGGTTTGTAAATTAATGTTACGTGGATGTATCAAAGCAATAATATTGATGATATCTCTTTTATTTTAGGAAATGTGGCAAATTAAAATCCTGGAACATCAGTGTCCCATCGTAGTCAAAGGGTTAATGAGATCCTAAGGGATCAATGACTATCTGTCCAAGCACAAGATCTTTATTCTTTGAGAGAGCAGTATACGAGCTAGTGCAACAAATTTTTAATAGCAATGCCATAACAACTGGTGAAATAAATTGTTTTACCATTAAGAGTAAATTTATTTTGAAATGCACTTTAAACAGATCTGGTCAAACTGCAAGCATCAATGAATGTTTAACTATGACGGAAGTAAAAAGACCTGTTGAAATTTATGACATATTATTGAGGCCATCCCATACTAAAATCTAAACCATTCACCACAAAATTGTTTGTTTATTGCATATCAAATACCATAATTCTTTTGGTGATGAATTAGTTAAATTGTACTGTGTGAGGTGCTTGGATCATCATCATCAAATACGCCTTTTATCGTTTGTCGACATTGTGCTAAAATCCAATATTTAAGAGTTTGTAAGATTGGTTTTTCGTTATCTCTCTCCACCTTATGCTGTCTCTGGCTTGTTGTTCTAGTTTTGTATCTCCAATTTTTGGCAGGTCTTTCTCTGCTAATTGTGCATTGCGCCTCTTGGCTTTTTTGTAGTTTTCAGAGCCTCCGCTATGGCCTGTTTTGCCGGGGTTTTTTCTGGCAGGCGTAACATGTGTCCCAGCCATCTGAGTCTTCTTTCTCTTGTCTTTTCGCTCTATTTATGTACTTTCGACCTTTCATATAGCTCTTCATTCCTTATTTTATGTGGCCATTTTATATTTAGCATTTTTCTTATAAGACACCTTTGGAAATCATCAACCTTTTTTTTCATAGTTCTTAGTTAGAGTCCACAGCTCGCTATTACATAAATATATGTTTTCCACATAGATTTTGAAGTGTCTGATTCTTGTTCTGAATTTTATTTCTTACTTGTAACCAGGTATTGATATTGTCTATATGTTGCGGCTAGCATTTTTCTCCTTTTTTATATCTTCACTGGTGTCGAGCATGCTTCCTAAGTATTTGCACTTTTTCCATTCTTGTCCTCCTTTGCCTTTAATTTTAAACTCTTCCGTTTTTGTCTCATTTACACAAAATTTTCCCTTTTTTAATTTTATTGGCACTGTCTTTTTTAAACTTATTATTAACTGAAGTATTTTCTGATATATATCCTATATCGTCTGCATACTGTTGATCTATCGCTTTTTTCCGCTGGTTGGCTGTAATTATGGTCATGTAGGCTGTTTCCTTTTTTGCTCTAGTTATGTTCTTCTTGGTGGTATGGTGTTTCGCTATCTTCCTGTTCCAAAGCCTTGGCTTAATGAAGAATATGGGGCTTAAGCAGTCCCCTTGTGGGGCCCCCACATTTGTTGTGAATGCGTTTCCTGCCGTTTTTCCATACTGTACTGGTAGTTTTACGTCCTTTAACATCATCGATATTATTTGTAGTTCGTCGTCCTCTAGTACTTTCTGTAGTTCTTTGAATAATAACCCTCGGTCTCCTGTGTCGAAAGTTTTTCACATGTCGAGTAGTAGTATATTTGTCTCATAGTTTTATCGCCTTTTCAGCAATGATTTTCGTGCTCTGTGATACTATAGCCTTGTTGGTAAGCCGCTTGAGTGATGGGGATTTCTTTCTGAATTTTGTTGTTTGTTCTTCTTATCAGATGGCCAGGATCTTTTTGGGCATCGTCAGCAATATTATGGGTCTTAGGTTTCCAGGTGGTCCTCTCTTCTTATTTGGTTTAGGTAGGGGCATGAGGATACCCTCTTTTATTTCTGTAGGATATTTTCCTGTGTTCGCGATATCGTTTAGGATTTTATCTATTTCCATGTTTATTTGCTTTGGTCCAAACTTCAGTTGTTCTGCGGTGATGTTGTCTATGCCTGCACTCTTATTGTTCTTTAGTGATTTTATGGCCTTTTCTACCTCGTCTTCAGTGAAGATTATCCGCATTAATTTTGGTGTGATGTATCGTATTTCCATCTGATCTTTAGCATTGAATACTTTCTCAAAGACACTGATAGCATTGACAGTTTCTTCCTCATTTCCTGTTAGCCCTTCTTCATTTTCTACTAGTTTTTCCTCTTTTCGTTTGTCTGAAGACATCTTGGTTGAATCATTTTTTACATTTTTCTAATTCTTTTTTAATAATTTTTCTAATGTTACTTATTGCCTTCTGGTCTTCTTTTTCTTTTAGTTTCTGATGTATTTCGTTTATGATTGTTTCTTGTTTCTTTCATTTCCTTTCTTTTCTCCTTTGATGTTGTGGTATTTATTTTTATTCCTGGTACTTGGATGCAAGTTCTAAAGAGGTATACCTACTGGATTCAAAAGGGCAAATATAATAGCTGACATGTCTAGAAAAACCTTCATTAAAAGAGCTGAATGCTCAAAAAGGAGCAGGTCAAGAAAAAATTTTCATTCATTCTGTCACCTATATCAAAATTACCCAGATTTCAATGTTTCTATTTCAATGAATTGGAATAATAAAACAATAATGACTTTGCTAATAAGAGATTTAATGATTGCCAATAAAGCAAAATCTATTAGTGTTAATATGTATTAATCTGAAGAAATCTACTTCTCTACTAAAAATCACTGCTTTAGAACTTGCCAAGACGACTCTTTTTACCAAGGAACCAAAAGAAAGCCAACAAAACAGTTATTTTGGATTGTAAACACTTCTTTTATAGATTTCTGAAAAGATTTGTAATGCTTGGATCCCTTTCTGCGGACATTGATATCAATGTCATTGCCATAAGTGAGTTTATTCTAACTAAAAGGTGTCGAGGAGCTTTGTCTTAGTGGTTAGTGTAACAGCACCGTAACCAAGATTCCCGAGCGGGCAACTTTGGAAATTCACAAAAGAAAAAGCCATTGGTAGGCGTCAGGAAGGCGATCCGGCCAAGAAATTCCTCATTGCCAAATCCAAGTCTTTGTGAAGGGCACCGTCTGGGCCCCAATTACTGGAGAAAAAATGACGTTAAAATATAAAAAAATTGTAACTGAAAGATCTTACAAAATGGTAATAGTTACAAAGCTCTAAAGTTAAGTGAAATCGGTGTGATTCTTGAAGTGAAGGGAGTCTGATTTATTTTCTTAGGTTTATAAGAAACGATTACTTTGCATCATTTTGCAGAAAAGATGCAAACGCTTGTTGAGAAACTGTTGAAAAAACCCTAAGATTTACCTGAGCTGTTAGGAGCTTAGGTCTGTCTTGACACTCTTCTAAAAAAGTTATTTCGGAACTAGAAGAGTTTGTCTGCTTCCCCTGCAGGCGCAGGCAGAAAAAGTGTTGATCATATTCGATATCAAATGTTCCAGAAAAAATATAACAGAGAAAATTAAACCATTGATATAAAATACGATAGCAGAACGTTTATAAAACAAGTTGCTTGAACTTGACAACTTTGAGGATGTGACAAGGCGAGATAAAGAAAGTCGAAATGATGGAGGTCAGGATGACTACTAAGGCTGCAAACAATAAATAATGTCATTTGGATCGTTTGCAAATTTTTGTTCGTTTTGATTTTCGTGTTGAAAATTCATTTAAGCATATCTTTTTTCCAAATATCTCAAATTTCAAATCAAAACAATTTACATTAAGGGTAAAATTTACAACAACGTGCCTTGGAAAGATTATTCAGATTTCTGTAAGGTTCAGTTGACACATTTACATTTTCTGGTAGAACAAGAACACTGCCTTGTATCGAAGAAATGGTCGGTCAGTCGGTTAAAGTCACGTGATTTTCCCTATATTGAAAATATTCTCAATTTTACATTAGATTAAGAAAAACAAAAAAGAAATATTTATAACTTCTATGAATATATCTAAGAATACTACAACAAGTTAAAATCGTTGGGTTTACCGTTTGTGACTATTATTATGGTATGTATTTCTGCAATAAATAGATCCACTCTCCCCCCCCCACACACACACACACACACACTCACACACACACTTTTTTTTTCAAATGCACCAACAGATCCTCATCAAACAAAGCGTTTTCAGACACTCTGACTTTTGCCTCTGGTGATAATTAACTTCAAAGCAACCTGGTCTTTGAAAACTGTTTCAAGTTTGAGATTTGGGGACGCAGTAACATAACAGAAGGACTCAGTAGCAAGGTAAAATTTCTAAATCACGAAGTTAAAAGTAGTAGTCAGAGCTCGGCATACTACCCCATAAAGCACGCCGTAAAAGACTTTTCAATTCTTTTCATATTGTTTCGATTTGTTTATTACATTTTTAAATCTTAGTTCATTGATACACCAGTTAAAACAACCGCTGTGACCCCTAAATCTCATTTTCTGACAAACAACAAAGAGGAACCACACTGATCCACTCACTGTTCAGAATTTTATCTCAGAGTTTCTGAAAAAATTTCAAAAAATACTTCTATTGAAGTGAACTATTTTGATTTATCACTGGGCATGCATTACAAAACAAATTACCAATCATTCTCTTCCTCTCCCATTCTCTCTAGATTTCCTGTTGGCTTATCATGGCCATCTTATTTCATTATCACGAGGAGTAGGTTACCCCTTGCCCCACTTATTTGGCCCAGCTTGAAAATTTAGGGTACCAGTTTAGTTGTTTAAATCAATGTCTTTGTGATGACTGTGCTCTGTGATTGACTCCATGAAATACCCAGTTGCTCTCACCATTGCAAATTCCTCCAGATTCCTCATGTAACATTTACCAAAAACTTTACACTAGATATAATCGTTCGAATCTGACCACAACATAAATTTTGAATAATAGCATTGCATTCGAAATTCGAATGCAATTATAACACGTGAAACATAAATTTCGAACCAAACTTTGGATTACAATCATAACACGACGAAACTTAAAGCAAAATTTAAATTGTTTTTTTGTGGAAGGAATTGTTTAAACATGAAAGACAACGCCACGAGAAAAAGCTGTTCTCTGTACGATGAAAGAAAAGCAGTAGAAAAAGCCATCGAGGTCGAAATTCGAGAAGCATCTGAACAGCTAGGTATTCGGAGGAAAAATTTGCAGCGATTGAGCAAACAAATGAAAGCTTTCGAGTCGGCTGCTCTTACTCCAGGAATAAATATATGAAAGAAAAGAAGGATTAGACAGTCAAAAGATAGATATCCATTACTTGAATCTGCTTTATTGGACAACGTCAAAGAAGAGAGAGGTAAACGGAACTCTGTTACTGGTAATCAAGTACGCAGAAAGGCGTTAGTTTTATTTCAAACCATGTATCCAGGCAATAATGAGCGGTTTTCTGCTTCTTTTGGATGGCTGGATCGAATGATTAGACGGAATTGAGCGATGAAATCCTTGGATGACTTTAATGTTATAATGAATATGGATGAGACCCCGTGCTATTTCGATAAGCCATCTTCAGCCACTTTTGATTTAAAAGGGATAAAAACAGTGAAAGTTAAAACCATTGGCAATGAAAAATTGCGATTTACCGCTGTATTAACTGCTGGAGAACGCAAAATTGATGATCGTTACAAAGGAATATCCTTGCCAACAATGGTCATTTTTAAAAACCTAACTAAGGCCCTAAAAGGTAAATTCCCTAAAGGAAAGATGATTGAAGGCACGAAGGGAGGCACAATGAAAAACAGTATTATGCGAAATCTCTAAGGTCCAGAACAGTGGAATGTTTTTTCCAACAACACAAATCTCTTCTGATCATGGATTTGGCCAATCTCATTTGGGAGATGTGCCTGAATTTTTAACGAGATACAACATAGAATGTAAAATCCTCGATGGTAGTAAGACTCCATTGCTCCAATTTCTTGATACTCTTGTCAATAAGCCATTCAAAGATTTTCTAAAAGAGAGATGGGCAGATTGGATCGCAAATGGTACTGAAGAGTTCACCAAGCAGGGAAAACGTCGCCTGTGCATCTTATATAATGATTTGCCAGTGGGTATTTGAAACTTGGAAGTCAGTAGCAAAACCAGCATTCATCGTCAGTGGATTTCAGGAATGCGGGACACATCGAATGGAGTGGTGATTACCAGAAGTTTCACTTACGATTGCGTGATACGATTTTGAATCGAGCTGTCCTTATAGAAGCAATCTTAGAGGTAAACGGAATGTTGCTGGAGCTTGAGGAGGCGAACGAGGATGTTTCAAATGAAATCTACGAAAATGAAGATCATAACACAGACGATGAAAACGAAAAGGAAGGCTCTGTGTCTGATGAGGACGAAGAATCTGTGTTTGATGAAAATGACGAGGACATTATTACAGATTGATAGAAAAACCCATTGTATCTTTTAATCTGTGATTTTCTAAGGTTACGAATCCCAAAACAGTATTTTTTTGCTTACTCTATAGAATCCTTATAAACAGGGCTAAAGAATAAGGTAATTCTTATATGCTATATGCAGCCCTATTTTCTAAATTTGAAAATGCAGAATTTTTAAATATCCTGATATAGGCGCCAGCGCCTTAATGCGAGATTATAGGGTAAGATAGCTGTTTAAGCCCGTTTATGCGTTAAAACAAGTTAACGTTAAGTCTGCATTTTATACTTTACAGATTTATAAATTACTGCCAAATATTCCCTCCTTCATAGTTTTAACTCTTCCCAAGAAGTAGTTAAATTGTCTGATAAGTATAGTGTTAGGTTTAGGCTTATGTTAATAATAGTAGTCAGTATCAAGATATATATATATAGATATATATATATATATATATATATATATATATATACCTTTAGAACGAGCTTTAAAAAGGTAAAACCTATTACGATTTAATTAAAGTATTTTATATTATAGACACTGAATACAGTGTATCACTCATCGAAAACTGTTTTAAGAATATGACTTACTAATTTGTGATGGGAATTTTCGATGGTGAATATGAGAAGAATATTACTCTGATGTTATTTCTTTACAACACAACGGATGGAATATAAAAGGACATCTTGTTGTTGACATCGCGAATACTGTTGTTTGTAAAGGTGCTTTTAATTTAGATTATCTAAACAGAAAACATCTCTATAAATCAACGGGCGGTATTATTCACGGCGGAGCAAACACGAACAATAACGATATATTTGGTGGTCAAAATCCTCCGAAATTCGATAGATTAGATATTTCAAATCACATTTATTAAATCAACTCTGTGAAACTCTTCTATGGCATTTGGTACGTCAATGTGCAAGCTAGATGGTGGTATTTCTTCAGGAGTTACTTGTGATAGTTTAAGTAGAAAAGTTTAAAAATTCTACAATCAGACATTGTCTCAAAATCACGCTGAACAAACAACTATAGCTAGCCGACCAACAATTTGCACAAAAGCTGATGGAATCAATAATCTTTGTTATCTTGAATTTAACGGTAGTCAACTAATGATAAGTGATATTGATCTTAATGTTTCAAGAAATAGCAATATCTTAGTTCTTGTTAAGGATGTTGTCAATGTTTTCTTTTTCTATAAATTGAATTCAATTGATGGAAGCTATTATACACGTTATGCTCTTTTCGACCACGACAATCAAGGGTTTGATCAACTTGTATTCTCTCCTAATGGTCACTTAGACATTAGTGTTACTACAGGTAATTAAATTTTTATCTGACCAAATTCTATAATAAATCATGAAGTTGAAATTATCAAACTAAAGCAAATGTTAGTGAACTGCAATGGTGTTTATCATCTATTCATTGGAATGTACCGGCAGGAACAAATAAATCTGGTGTTTGGTGAAATTGAAAGAAACTGTGTGGTTTTCCTGCAAGAACGTTACCAGGCTCCAACAAAACAACCTTTGAAGATGCAAGTCCAAATGGATCTGCTGGATTAAATAACTCTATAGAATTTTTCGCTTTGGATAAAAATAGAGTAATTTCAGATCAAGATATTAAATTACACAACCTTGTTCTTTGTGAAAACTGGTATAATAATAATCATGATCAAATTACTCTCATTCAATTTATATGCACTATTATATATGGTTTATCCTTAATGTTATTTGAATTATTTCAAACATACGTTTCATATCATAAAATAACTTTATCCTAATGTNAAGAAACTGTGTGGTTTTCCTGCAAGAACGTTACCAGGCTCCAACAAAACAACCTTTGAAGATGCAAGTCCAAATGGATCTGCTGGATTAAATAACTCTATAGAATTTTTCGCTTTGGATAAAAATAGAGTAATTTCAGATCAAGATATTAAATTACACAACCTTGTTCTTTGTGAAAACTGGTATAATAATAATCATGATCAAATTACTCTCATTCAATTTATATGCACTATTATATATGGTTTATCCTTAATGTTATTTGAATTATTTCAAACATACGTTTCATATCATAAAATAACTTTATCCTAATGTTAATGATCAAATATTTAAATCCGCTATGATTTATCAATTTATATTTTTCATAAAGATGAATGAACTTATAATAATTGAAGCAATTCTTAAAGAGTAGGACGGTTGAATGGATCTGATTGTCACAAGGAAAGATAAGATCAGAAATGAAGTCATGAGAATAGAGACTGAAGTTAGAGACATCATCGAGAAGGTAGTGTATTTGAAAGGCCAATGGGCAGGACATCTATCCCGAATGAACAATAACAGATGGGCCAGGATGATAACAGAGTGGAGACCAAGAGAAGGTGGCAGAACAAAGGGAAGACCAAGGAGAAGATGGCAAGATGAAATTGAGGAGAGGGCAGGCAAAACATGGGTGCAGAAAGCACAAGACCGAGTAGAGTGGAGGAAATTGCGAAGATTACCCACCAGCAGTGGCGTTAATGGCTAAAATAATGATGATGATGATGATGATGATGATGATGATGATGATGATCGGTCCTTGTGATACATGTTAGAGTCATTTTCTAAAGAGACTATTTGGAATTCTTGGGTGCTGTCACCCACATAGTTGTCTACAGAATGCTAATCGTAGGTTTTACAGGAAATATCAGATAGGTAGACTTGTTTGGTTATAACTGAAAACAAACTTCATTTAAAGTCACCTCAGCTGGGTCACCTATCTGTTTTCGTTTGGAGGATGTTTAATTCTAATAAATATCAAATAAATATTTAATCATTATATAAAATATGAATAGTACAAGTTATTGTAATTATAAAACCCATAAAGCATTGAATTTTGAAGAAAATAAAATTTTTCCGTTTTGTAATAAAAATATACAATATTATTGTTGTGACAAGCAGAAAATAATTGACGATGATGGTATGATTAAATGTTTCGAATGTGCTTCCGCATTAGGTTATAAAACTGATAGTGAATATATTCATCATTATGTTAATCGATCAAAAATTGTTAAAAAATCAGTTTACCAAAGAAGATATTATGCTTTGAATTTAATTTTTTAAAATTGAATACCAAATATAAGATTGATTTTCATCCCAATCCAAATAAAAAAGTTAGTGAAAATATTTAAAGAAATTGATTATGGTACACAAATATCAGGAAACACAAAAAGAAAGATAAATTTAGAACTTATTCTAAGATAATTATACAAAATGCTAAATTTACCTTCTAAGAAAATCCCTATATCTAAATTAAAAGCCATTATTTCTAGGAATAAAGATCACTGGGACCGATGATTGAATTTAATTAGTGAAAAGATAAGTAAAATATTAAGATTGTTTTCTTATAAATGTTAAACAGTAATTACTATTAGATGAATAATATTAAATTATTAATATAAGATGATTACTGTAAGATGATTAACGCAAAGTAATTAACATAAATTAATAAACATTAAATTATGTTTAGTGCTAATTAATTTTTAGTATGTGTACCACTTAAAAAACAAATATCATAAACAAAATTCAGTTTCATTTTGATTCATTTTCATGAATCTTGATGGGAATGCGAATGAAGCGAGGGCGTCCCCCGACAGCGACGCGCAGTATAGGCCCCCGTATGTTGTGAGAAGTGGACAAGGGGTAACGCATCAGTCCCGCATGCGACTAAAAAAGCAAGGGAAGACCACTACAATCACGATTGGAAATTGAAACATTGGAAGAATGACAGGGAGAGGTAGGGAGGTTGCGGACGTGATGAGGAGGAGAAAGGTTGATGTGTGCAGGAAACAAAGTGGAAAGGGAGCAGTGCAAAGGAGCTGGGAGATGGGTAGAAGTTGATATACCATGGAACAGAGAAGACAAAGAATGGTGTTGGGATCATACTAAGCGAAGAGTTGAAAAGAGAGGTATTAGAAGTGAAGAGAGTGAGCGGGCGCACAATTAGCATCAAATTGGTATTGGAAAGAGGCAAAATTAACATCATAAGTGCTTATGGACCCCAAATAGAATGCAGGGATAAAGAAAAGGAGAGGTTCTTTGAAGAGTTAGAGAATACTGTCAGGATCTTCCCCCCAGAGGAACTGGTGATCATTGGGTCAGATCTCAATGGACACGTTGGCAATAACAGAGCTAGTTTCGAGAGGAAGCTTGGACCCTTAGGATTGGGCCAAAAGAATGAAGGAGAACAAAGAATATTGGAGACAGCAGAGGCTTTAAATGTGATGGTCATTAACTCATGGTTTCAAAAACGTAAGGAACATCTTGTGACATACTGCAGTGGAGGAAATGAGAGCCAGATTGACTACTTCCTGACAGGAAGGGAAAAGAAGAAGTATGTAATGGATTGTAAAGTGTTGCCGGGAGAGCCTGTGGTAGCCCAGCATCGGTTGTTAGTAATGGACATAAAGCTGGAGCGCAAGAGAAGGAAACAGGTGAGAAGGAAAGGAAAGATACAGGACTGGAAGCTGGACAATAGTGATGTTCTGACAAACTTCAAGGACAGAGTCTTGAGAAGGATGGGACAAGTGGAGAAAGGTGTGCCCATTAACGAAGAATGGAACTTCATGAGAGATGTGATGACAGCTGAGGCTACTGAGGTATGTGAAAGAAACCATTAAAGCCAACATGCAGACAAACTTGGTGGTGGTCGGATGAAGTGCAATCAGAGGTGAAAATGGAAAAAGGAGGATTTCAGAATTTAGAAACATTTGGGGACTGTAGAAGCAAACGAAGCAAAGCTGCAGGACAATCAGAAGTAACAAGGGATATGATTCGATCGTTGGGGCAAGAGGAAGTGAAGTGGCTCGCAATGTTCCTGAACCGACTGTGGCCTAAGGAGGCAATCCCAGAGGACTGGAAGAGAAGCACTATGGTACCGGTCTACAAAGGAAAAGGGAATATACCGGATTGCGAAAAGTACAGAGGAATTAAACTGCTGGAACACGGTTTAAAGATCTACGAAAGAATACTGGACAGAGGCTGAGGCAACAAGTTAACATCAATGATATACAGTTCACTTTCATACCAGGGAAAGGAAAAGTAGATGCAATTTTCATATTGAGACAGAGATAGGAAAAGACCTTGGAGGGGAATCGAGCAATGGTTACGGCATTTGTAGACCTAGAGAAAGCATACGACCGTGTTCCCAGAGAAGTCCTCTATTGGTACCTCAGGAAGAGGGGAGTGACAGAAAAGATGGTCAGCGTTGTGGAGAGTCTGTACGACGTAGGAGGCCTAACCATAGTACAGTGCAACGCTGGAAACACTAAAGCATTTCCTGTGGCAGTAGGGTTTCATCAAGGGCCTGTCCTTAGCCCTTTCCTGTTTGCTGTGGTCATGGACACAGTCAGCTGCACAGGCAGAGAAGGGGTCCCGGATGAGCTTCTGTACGCAGACGACATTGCCATCTCAGCTGACTCTGAGATAAAAACTGGAAGAGAAGATCCGGAAGTGGCAAGAGGAGCTGGAAGCAAAGGGCTTGAAAGTGAACGCCAGGAAGACGGAAGTGATGGTATAAGCAAAAGAAGAGGGTCTCCGGGTAGCAGTGAAAAATCAGCATGACCAGGAAATCAAGCAAGTGGACAAGTTCAATTATTTGGCAACAGTGGTGAATGAGACGGGAGGAAGTAGAGAAGAAGTGAAGGCAAGAGTGAATAAGGCGTGGGGAAAGTGGAGGGAGAGTAGTGGTAGTAGTATGTGACAAAAGGATGGCAATTAAGTTGAAAGTGAAGATCTATAAGACTGTGAACAGACCAGTTCTTCTGTATGGCATGAAGGCTTTGGCAATGAGGAAATCAGAGGAACGGCTACTGGAGAGCAAAGAAATGAGAATATTGAGGTGGATCTGCAACATATCTCTAATGGAACATCGGACGAACGAGGATATCAGGAAATTCGCAAAGATGGTGAACATCAGAGAAAAGGCAAGAGAGACAAGACTGAGGTGGTTGGGGCATGTATTGCGAATGGGAGAACAGAGTACAGTGAGGAAATCACTAATGGCAAAGGTGGAAGGGAAAAGAAGTAGAGGAAGGCAGTGGCTCCGCTGGAAGGATGTGCTCGAAAGAGATATGAAGAGCGTTGTGCCAAGAAATGGAATGTGGCAAGATCAAGGAGGGAGGAGAAGGACGTTTTGAGCGGCTGACCTGACATAACGTTGGACCAAGGCCGAAAGGGGAAGAAGATTTAGATATTATTCTGGTCATAGTTGAGAAAAAAAATTGGCTTCTTAGTACGAATGTCCTGGTCATTGTCAATATTGACTTGATTAGGATTAGAAAAACATGCAAAAGCAACAGAGATCGCGAGACGGCGGTAGTAAGGTAAGAGGATTGGTAAGCTGTTGGAGTATAAATCATTATGGTCATAGGACATTTAGGAGCATTTAATGGGTGGGAGTTGGCAAGTAGCCGAGTGGGACCAATGTTTTTCTGAGGTCTTTTCAAGTTTGTTTCAATATCAATGTTCAAACACTCCATTCTTTTGTTGGTGCCTCATAAACCTTTCAAGGCGAAGACAAGGTCTCTTAAAGTAGACTAATGGATTAACCAATGGAAGATAAAAGATAGCGAATCGATGAACTACCACATGCAGTGAACAACAGATGGGTTAATCGTTCTCTGCAATACCAAGCTCACATGGCCTGAAGAAGAGAGAACGCTTTACTTTCCGTCCGTGTTCAGCGTTTTGTAATGTGCATGACATTAGTCTCTTGTTCAGTAAGAAACGGAATCTATGAGGTTTCGTCTGCCAAAGAGAAATTAAAACGATCCATGTTCCACCCTACTTAATAAATGAATTAGTTATGTTCAAACACAGCCTTTTACTATGTTTTCAAATTTTTTGTAAAATTAACATACTATAGTGATCCAATATCTACATGTAAGTTACACATGTAGCACCGGTAGCATCTTAATAGTTGTATGTTCCAATTGCAAGAGCGTAGAGTAAAGGGTTTAATACAAGGGTGCAAAAAACATTAATATGAAACCTTTACATTTGCTCCGCGGACAGCTACCAGACAAATTCAGGCTAAAAAGGTATTGTGCTACATTTCCACTATTGCTATTACTATAGAATGTGTTATGTGCTGGAAAAACCCAGGTTTGTTTAAAAAACCACATGTATTTGATTTCTATAAAAGCTGGATCCTACCAAATTTGTTGCTAAGAAATTTTTTCCTCAATTCTCTGTCAAATATACTAAACATGTTTATCACTATGAATTAAAGCATGGTGTTTCAATTACCCCGTCATGAATAACAAAAAATAATAGTATCATCGTTTCCTATTGAATTTATTTCTTTATAGTACAGGTATGTTGCATCGATGTAATTTTTACCCTTGTCTTTTATTGTAAACGCCTTTCGTCAAGACAGGTACAAATCAGCCTTTGAAGTAGAAAGAGGCCCAAGTATCTATTGCACCGAATTCCTGTTTGCTGTCATTTCATTTATTGGCTATCATTTTGAGTCTTCATCGCAGCTGCCACCCTATACTAGCTAGTATTATCTGATTGTTTAATTATTTTTTATTCTACGAATTAGTATATTGTTCCAGACAAATAAAGCGGTAAATGTCCAATAAAATCTGGTACGTTTCTTTTCCACTTAATTCATCAAGCACATCAGTTTGAGTATCACTGCTTGGGTATAAGTTGAATCATTAATGTCTGCAAACATTTCCCGTGGCTTTTACACTCTTCAATAAGCTTGCCATGGACAGATGGAAACTTTAGTTTTGGAACTACCTCCAATAACGAATTTGAAAAAAGTACAATGCAGACCATATTTTGTTTTTTCGTAACTGGCATCTTAAGTGTAATCGAATGATAATACACGGGTGGATATCGCATTATCTTTCAGAAAAGAGTGGTTGTAGTAAAGGAACCTTGCTGAATGGTTTTAGGAAAAAATTTCAGACGACAAGCGGAGGGCTTGGTCAAGACAAAGTCCATCTTGAACGAGAAAATAAAGTGCACAGCGAAAATGCAACGTAATAAAAATATAAGCAGATATGCAAAGGAGGTACTTGGTAATCATGCACCGGTTCATGGAAATAAATTATCTGTTTTACAAATAGCTGTAAACTACCCTTGACAAACTGTACACAATTACAAAAATATCTACAGATATACCTCAAGGAACTAAACTGCGAGGATGTTGATTAGTTATATTACACGCGCATATCGTGACTAAAGCTGTATAATTTTCTCCAAAGCGTTAAAGGGAAACCTGCTTTCGCTAACAATTACTGCTTATTTCTAACACACATCGCCTCATTACATCAGCTATTATGTACTCAAATGTTTCCTCGAAACAGTCGGTTGGACACTTAAGGGAAGAAAATTAAAGAACTATTTCCTTAAACAAGGGATGAAACAAGGTAAATACTCTGTTGTATGAAGACTTTTGGAAAAAGTAATATCACAACTGTCACGTTAAAACTCAGTTATCAAGAAAACTACAAAGCCTTGAAACCTGGCACACAGTTCCAAGTGGGTTGGATAATTTTGACTTCATACATTAATGTCGTTGGCGGAACAAATCATACATCTGTTGGAAAGACCAATTACCGTATTTCCTCTAATAAACGCCGCGGCGTCTGTTGCATAATCTAACTTTTGGTTGCGGCGTTTAATAGAGGGCAGCGTTATAACACAAAATTAAAAGTGGGATAAAAAAGAAAAGACTTCAAAATATGTTTTCTTTTCCCAAAAATATTTTTCTAAAGATTGTGTTGAAAATGCTTGAAATTGAAGGTAATTACGCCCACGCAATTGTCAGTGTTAAAACGATACGAGAAGTTGGTTTGCGCGTGCCTGCACAATTCAACTATTACACATTAAGTAACATTCCTGCGAAAATTCTTTTTGGCGACCTCTTACAGCTGAAAAAACAATAAATACTCATGTAAACTGTTCGTTATTTCTTCTTTGGTCTGTTTTCTAATAAACGTCGCTTTTAAGGATGCGGCTTTAATAGAGGGCGGCGTTTATTTCAAATGTTTAACTGAAAGTGCGGCGTTTAATAGAGGGCAGCGTTTTTTAGTGGAAATACGGTAGCGCAATACGGAAAACCCCCTAAACTTAAGGCAACATGAACGAAACTACATTTTCAATTTGCCCATTTGCTACTATAACACCAACCGGGAGCATGGAGTCTTACCAAGCAGACAAATGAAATTAGAAAGAGCGCAAACGAGGCAACTGGTGCCTCACATGTCTCGGAACGCTGTGTGTGTGGTGTGTGTGTGTGTGTGTGTGTGTGTGTGTGTGTGTGTGTGGCGTGTGTGTGTGTGTGTGTGTGTGTGTGTGTGTATTCTTGTCCACATCCACTTTACAGTGATGATGACACTTGGAAGAAAATGGAACAGAGATTGAATGAGTACGGCAATAACAAAATATAACAGCCAAGGGGAAATTGCTATTCCAAAACCGCCGTTTTGAACTCACCTTTCCTCATTTTGTACCTACTAAAAGCATCTTTCAACTGTCACGCATTTAAAGGCGAGTACCTGTCTTGTATAATAGATGTTCACAAAACTGACATTTAAATTTTTTCCCTGGTTTCTTTATGGTAGCTGAATATGTTTGTAAAATATTGCTATATTTTTAACTGTCTTAAATGTTCAAAATTAAGGAAAAGTTACCTTTGTTATGTTCTAAAACTATAGTATTTAATTATGTTTAAAGAAAATTGAAGAACAGTTAATAATTCCACGATTACGAATACGCCAAGGGTAATAAAAATATAGGAAGGATAAAATTCAAAATCAAACAAATTACAACTGCTCGTATTCATTTTTTGTTTTGAAATTATGGCCGTACAAAAATGTCTAATAACACAGACTACTTTAAATATTTCATATAACAACCCTAACCAGGTTTTCAAAATCAAAGTATGGGCACTGCCGGGAACAATGGATAACAAACATGAGGGTTCAGATCCGAAAGTTCACTATGCTGCATTTTCGGCAAGGACCCTTTATTAAAAGCCAAATATGCAACTAGGTTTTACGCAGTCTAAACAACAATAAAGAGGAGATATCGAAACCATGGTAGATGGCACATTTCGTGGCCATTGCAACAGGGCCGCAACTGATGGACTCCACCTATTTTTTTTTGGCTGAAGGTCAGTTCTGAAAATTTTTCTTGCTGTTGTTAGATGGATCCCTAAAACGTCAAAATATTCTTTTTATCACACCCCATCTTTCACTGCAATTTACAATCAAAATAAGTGAACTAATTTTACAAACAAAAAACGGGACGAAATATTGGCATAATAAAATTCTGGAAATGGATTGCTAAATTTATTGGGCCTCCTTTATCTTCAACTACATATTAAAAAACGGCGCTAAAATATCTACTTGTACTGTTTCAGGCAACGAAATAAAACAGAGAGCCATTGATATTCCTACATCAGCGATTAGCTATAAATATTACGAAGAAAGTTACATAATTCATGAGAAAATTATCCATCTGAATATTTTATCAATTGCATCATTTCTTCCAACATAATGCCTGCTGAAATTCTTAATTTTTGTGTCGGTACATTGCATGCTGAAGCTACGTCCAACAGGATGGGGAAAACTGGAAATGAACGAGTTTCAATATATAAAAACTTCTACTGAGCTACAGCTATGACTCTTCTCTGGTAATATCATCCCCCAAAGAAGAAAATCAAATACTATTAAATGGGGAAAATTGTACCACAGGACCAGATTGTAGCTGTATAAATTAGGAGAGAGGTAAACTAGAGACACCTTTCCCTGACAAGTTGAAGGTCATAACAGGGCTGTGCATTTTGGATGTGGCAAGACTGTTTTGGTATGAGGAAAACTAGGGCACCGTCGGAGATCCAATAGCTGTTTGTTAACGAGAGAAAGCGAGAGCGGGACAGGGAGAGGGAGATGGAGAGGAAAAGGGCAAGTGGGAGACAGAGAGGACGCCAGGGCGAAAGGGAGAGCGGAAGAGAGGAAGAGAGGAAGAGAGGAAGAGAGGAAGAGAGGGAGAGAGGGGGATAGGGAGAGGGAAGAAGGGAGAGGGGGAGGGAGAGGGAAGGAGGGTGAGAGGGAGGGAGAGAAAGTTTTACACCTGCTCGCACGAAGTCGGTCTTACCGAACCACTTAGCTGAGCTTCGAAATATAACGACTACTCTTCTGATTTCTGACTTTATCATGTTCGCACGATAACCCATTGAGGTACCCGAGAGTACTAAAATTTATCTGATAGTTCTAAACTGGGCGCGAGTCATTCAATATAATAAATGTACTACCCGATGTGGTATTTTATAAAATGATTACAACATTACAGTCAAAAAGCAGTCATTGGTATGTTTCCATGGCATTTTTAGGCCAAGCTGCTCAATCATTTTACAGGATGTGAAAAATGTACACATACTGTATATGAAATACAAATTTTTTTCTTTTGAGAAATGTGATACTGACAAAACTGATGCTGAACATACTTACAGGCTTACTTAAGGTACAAGTAATCGATGTTTGCTCTGAAAATGGGCTTAAGTACATTCTTTGGTGAAAATCACATTGCAAACAAATATTATGTTTCTGAACTCCCAACAGTTCTAAATCAAGAAAAGTCATATTGTACAATTACCTTGTCACACTATAACAACAAGGTCAATATCGACTACTGCTGTCCTTTGCTCGGCTTTACGTGTTATCATAGATAGAAGATAATATTTTAGAAATGGTCATCACAATCCCCTTTTTCTCTTTCATTTACTGGGCATATACGTTCTTAGTCGAATCCTTAAAAGGCAATATTTCCCTTGCAAAACTGTCCATAATATCTTTATCACTATTAATAAAATCAAATATTTTACTAGGCGGAAGTTATGAGAAAATGACAGAAAACATAGCAGCCACATTAATTCCAGGCTTTTTGATAACCATAACCCGTTTACTGGAATCATAATGGCTTTCTAAATCCATCACGAGATCTACAAAAAAGAAAACGAAAAATTAGCTCATTTCAATAGGAAGTTGTGCCTTCTTGATTACATCTTCTTTTCTAGTAAAGCAAGTCAAATGAAGCAATTCTTTCGCTCGTTATAAATAGCAGTAATTGAATTTCTATAAAAAAGCCACAATAAAAACGACGTTCAAAATAAGTTGAAGAATGTGGTCAGAAAGGGCATGTCTGGTAATCTGTCTGTTTGTTTGTACATATAAATACTCTGTTATCCTCTTAAACGTTTCTTTTTACCCTAAACCTCTGCCTGACTATTCAATGCTTCCCAAGTTAAAATTTTTAACTTCCACGACTCCAACTGCTATTACGACTTTTTCCATGAAATTTCTTAAATCGATCCTTTTATATTCTCCTTTTGTCTTTTATTCCTTTTCTTTCGACGTCTTTAAACCAAAGTATGTACGTATGTATATACGTATGTATGTATGTATGTATGTATGTATGTATGTATGTATGTATGTATGTATGTATGTATGTATGTATGTATGTATGTATGTATGTATGTATGTATGGCTCTAACTTGCTCTGGTGTATTTCATTGTGATAAACGGTCAACGGGCCAGCTTAAACTCTTGAGGAGAAGGGTATATGACTGAAAAGGTTACAGGATCCGAGATATTTAATAAACCATTTTAATTGTTTTCTGAATATTGCATTAATATCTTGGAAATATTTAAAAATCATAATTCCTTTTAATTATCTTTTTTCGTCGACGGTGTCAATAATGTGAGGATTCCCATGGTTCCATGTGTACATTTACACATCTTACGCAGGCACTGCTAACCTCTTGTTTGTTTACGAGAAAGACGAGAAGTACTAATTTTTTCCCTTAGCTTCTCTGTTGCCTGTTTAGGTGCTAAATATTTTCCCTGTAAGAAACTTAGTACGATCGCAATTAAGGTAACTGTCATTTATCTTCGATTGTTCACTTGTTAAAAATTGTTTGTCCGTTTTCAATGAAATTATGGCGTTCACAAACCTTGACTCGCTCACTCACAGACATTTCCCTTAGGAATTTATTTTGGTGGCTCCATGATTTCCATTAATACAATTCTGCATTTACACGAATGACTTTTATAAAGTAAGTAATACTGGTCCAAAATTCGTAATAATCCATGTAAAATGTAAATGATAACAGTTTGGAATTCCTTTTAAACAGAGTGGAGAGCTCCAAAGAATAGCTGCAATTTTTAACATTAAAACAATAAAAATATGACTAATATATTTGTTAACACAAAAAAAACAACTACAGTAAAAACAAAAGCAAATATGAGCGAATTGCAAGTAAACGCTCGCCACAAAAGCAAAATCGCTAAAAAATAAGCATAATGCAACAATAAAAAACACCCCCAACCCCCCAAGAACACACCAGGGTTTTGCGAAGCAGTCATCAGTGATTTCTTTTAGTACATTCAAGGCATGGGCTGCACATTCAGTGTTTCGGTACATGGTTAAAGGAATCAAAACGAGGGAAATTTACCACAAATCTTAAATCGGACCAAACGGGCAAAGCAGTTACGTTGTACCGAAACATATTTATGGACAAAAACAATTGAACTACAGAGTCTGGTGGCCATACTATCGCAGCTTGGATTGTAGAAAATACTGGGGGAGCAAAGACTTTCTTAATTCTTCATTTTCAGTTTTCTGTTCAATCCACATAATCCAGTAGAATGAGGCCTTGAAGCAATAAAAAGTCTTAACGAAGTGACAATAGCAAATATTTCTAACCTGCTACCTATTAATCCTGTTCAACAAACCTCTCACCTTTACTCATTAATGTCACTTTACTGAATGGCTTTTCTAGCCCAACAATTATTATTCGTTCTATCCAGGCTTTAGTTTCAAAATCTGCATGCTCATTCCTAAACATAAAAACATATTCAAGAATATTCAAACGGCAACTAACAACATATTGTGGGGAAAAAGTATTTCCATACACTATGCCCAAAAAAAAGAAAAAAAAGAAGCACAAAGTACAGCAATATCAACTTCTTGACAAGGCCTTTTCGCTTACAAGTAACATCAGTTTTTGGTCTATAAAGACTAGTGTCATCAAATTGGATATTGTAATACCGAAAAACATTCACTAAATTTGACTCGAAGGTAGCTTTTGGTTGACGATCATACCAAATTTCCTTTGTGGTGGAGGTTAAAAAATTATGTAATTGGCATAATCGGGACTATTCTAATTAGGCTGATGTTTACATTTTTGTCAGGCTGCGCGTTGTTATCGTCAAAACAGCGGGTTGTTTTCTGTTACTACGGTTTTTAAGCCCTCATCTGACGATTGTTTTGTTTTGTACATCAATTTGATTCTCCTGTCAGTAAATGACGTGAATTTTGTTGTTGTCATGGCCTGTTTCCCAACGTCATTCAGAAAAACACATAAACTTTTTGTAGAAAATTCACATCGGGTCAGAGAAAATAAGGAGTCACCGTACTATTTGTGAGCATGAATAATAATAATATACTGTTTTTCTAAATGAGTTTTTGGTACCACAGGGAATTACTTCAGTTCATAGTCAGGACCTGATTACATTTGACGATATTCCCAACATCCTTACACCATTTTCATACCTTCATTTGTATTCAACTTATAGAATCCTTTTATATTCTTTTAACATATGCATTACTGTTTCTTGCAATTACCAGAGCCTCAGTTTCTGGTCTTAATTTAGCCTTCCCCACCCACTCTAACGTTCTAGCCCAATCAGTTTGCGCTGTGCTGTTTGCAGGATCAATGCGATTTCCTCGTCTTCCTATCATCCTCTTCCATTAAAGCTCATTTCATAATTTATCTTGTTCTCTTTCTTATGGGTATAACTTTCTGTCTTTTTCATTTTTGATTGAATAACCTGCACAAGTAAAAATTTTTACTGCTCTTAATGTGCCCGGCTCAAAATCTATTTCGAAATAAGACAGCCATCGCCCTCAGTACTTTCTCGGTGCTCATGCTTTTTCCACATCACGTTTTTGGTACACACATTCCGGCCATCACCAGTTTTCTTATGTCCCTGTCCAACAATTAAAGCTCTTCTAATTCCAAGTGATTGATCCTCCTCTTTTCATACAATCAATCTTCCTCAAAATGTTAAACATTGCACAGTTGGTATACTTTTACTATCACTTTTGAAAACGAATATGCATCTTAATTACTCAATATACCGTATTTCCTTCAAAAACTTCTTTTTTCTCTTTTCCATTACCTTATTTGTTGTCTTGACGAAAAAAGCTTTTATCCTCACCCAATTAAATTAGGTACTATTTACAATTTCATTAGTTTGAGCCAAGTAAGGTGTATAACAATGCCCTGGGAGGAATACAAAGACTGACAGTGAACCATTTAAAAGTATTTACGTGATTTATTACGACTCTGTCTAACTTTTTCTCATTTGATATTTGAATTTGTTTCCAATGTTCGATGACCCCAGGTGTTTCCATGCATTCCTTTACTTACGAGTGAGTTATTATATTAAATGTCTTTTGGACCACTTCTGGACTGTTTTATCGGTTAACATTTGAAATATTGTCCCTTTACTGCATCCCTGCAGTTTCTTTGCTCCTCTGGGACCATTTAAGCACTTTCCACGGATTCAAATAATACATTACCAAATACATTAGCAGTTGGCTTCTAGCATTGCAAGACATCAGATTGGTCACAAGTGTTGCATCTTTGCTGAGAGCCTTCAAGCAAAGCACCGTTTTCTCCACAAGTCATTCATTTTACCTAACTTTCCAAATTTTCTATGATTTCCAATTGGGGATTTTGTCACACTGCCTCGATGCCTCTTTTACGAAATCGTGCCAGGCCGCTATCTCACCTTAATTTTATTATCAACTCTCGCGTATGAATTAAAAAACTGATGGCCAGTAATCGATATTGGAACTGTTTTTATTCCACTTATATTACATAACTCAAAAAAGTTAATTTTTATCTGCTTACTTTCCTTCTATGTTTTCAAGGCGTCTGGGCTCGAAGGAGTATTGTTTTTATATCTTTCAGTGTTGTCTTCACAATAAAACGTTCTTTGTCCAGAATAAAACAAACGCTTTGGCTCGATTGCTTGATCATTTGTTGATAACGGTTTTGCGGCTTTTTCTCTCGGTAGCCTTTGTTTCATCCTACATCAATCACAAATTAATACCAGTGATGTACTCATCATTCAAAAAACCCCATCCCGATCTACTAATGTCTCCTCGATTTTTTTTCTTTTTCTGTCAACATTTTATTCACCTCGGCCGGGGTTCTATTTCCACTTTCCTCTTTCACAAATTCTTTATTTTCTCATTTAGTCCTCTTTCTAATAACCACAGGCAATGTCCAAACATCGGTCGACTCATATTTCAAAGAATCCACTACCTCAGTAGTCACGTTTGGCAACTGATATCTTTCAGTACCTTAAATTGTATAAAATTCTTCATTTCCAGCATAATCAACATTCTCTGCATTATTTTTGCTTTCTCGCCATTCAATTAGTCATTGTTCATTCTCAAATCCAAGCAATTCTGTACTTCAGCCCTTTTTCTTCCAACCCGTTCAGTTTCAGTTCAATTTCCTTAACCAATTCCGCTTAACTTCTAAAATAATGTTTTGTTGATTTTGTATATATCTTTCGATTTGCTCGAACTCTGAAAGATTTGCTCGAACTCTACGTCAGACAATTAAGTTATAAAAACCTCTTTCTCAGAAGATGTTGTAAAATCTTCTCCTATATCCTCTGACCAGCACCTACTTCATAGTAAGAGCAGGAGACCCATGACCGGACCCATTTTCCTTCACAGCGGGATCTATGCCTGTTACGTTAGGATCTCTATCTGAGCAGTCACTTTCATCACTGGTACCAGCCGTTATTTGTTTTAATTTCATATAGCATTTGTACTCAGAAGGGGCTTGATGAGTAAGATTATGCATTCACCAGTGTTTTCATGGACACAATTCCTCCAAAGGCTGAGAAGAAGGCAATGAACCCCGTATTCTGCTGGTTTGGGCATAGCATACTAGCCCGAAATTATTATTTTCCGTTTGTTATCTGGCTCATTCAGGTGGAAACAACCGAAGAAAACAAGTCATCATATACAAAAATATATATAACAAACAAATTTTGAGTTGAAGATGTGAAAAATAACTAAAAAAATTTGTAAAGAAATTACCATACAATGTAGAAAAAAGTTTAAAACATTTTGATTCGAAAACTATAATGACAAGAATTTAAGCAATAAGCCATGTGTCTTGTAAAGTTACTTCTCTAAAATGCTGCCAGTTCTGTACTCGAGAGCAAGTGAAAATTGTAGTTATGAGCACCAATAGAGATAATTCCACAGTTCCTTAGATGCCGTAAGGTTTTCATCTTAATTCTCAGATCTTTACACTAGCTCAATCATCTTAATTGCGGATTAACATAAGCTGGAATGGGCATGCCAATGGTTGACCAGGGTTTGCTTTTGTGGTTGTCACAACTACCTAAAGATCACGGCCAGTTTGCTTACTAAAATACTACAAGACCGCTGCAATGTAAGTTCAATGTCTTTGTTCATACGTTATGCCGAAATAATATACTATTTATTACTATTAAGTGCTTGGACTCACCATTTTATAAGAGTTGTCCCTGTAAATTGAAATTTGGTCAAGATAAATTTGCCATTTTTGTATTCAAAGCTTTGTCCATCGTCTACGTACAGTTCCCCTTCAGCTTGTGCCTATTCATCAAAAGAATAAATAATAAATGAAAAAACAAGAAGATAATTTTAAAAATGTTTTCAATGTAGAAAATGGCAATATAAGACAGATATACTGTATATATACACAGAGAGGGGGGAGGGGGAGGGAGAGAGAGAGAGAGAGAGAGAGAGAGAGAGAGAGAGAGAGAGAGAGAGAGAGAGAGAGAGAGAGAGAGAGAGAGAGAGAGA
>RDPX01000025.1:2166017-2213228 GCA_003991215.1 Morbakka virulenta
CGTATGACATGGTCCCCCATCTGTCTCTTATACCCACCTAGATTTGCATAAGATCCAGCTACCACTACTACTACTACTACTACTACTACTACCACTACTACTACTACTACCACTACTACTACTACCACTACTACTACCACTACTACTACTACTACTACTACTACTACTACTGCTATACACTACTACCTACTACCACCCACCACCCAGACCATCACCACCACCATCACCACCACCACTACGAATTACTAGTTAACAGTATTAATCAAAGTGATAACAATATACCATTAGGATTATTAAATTGGAGGACTGCAGTGGTCTCGCACTTGTTACAGTATGTTAGGTAAAACCAGCAAAACTGATATTATGTCTTTCAAAATTTTCAAAATTTTTCAAAATTTCAAAAAAAAGGTACAGAATATTAAACACGCGAAAAACTTACCGAACCATTAAGTGCAATCACTATTGTGTAAGGGTCTCTGTGCATTAATGCTGATGAACGCCTGACTCTCTGTTTAAATGGAATGATACTGCCTCCTCTTTGAAAAACGGGTATCTGCGAAATAAAAGGAAATACCGCAACCAGTGTTACATTTCACTACCTTTAATTTTGTTGCTTTCAACCGCGGGTTTTCTATAAGCATTGCAAGTTCTGGGTGAAAGAAACGTTAGGACTAAAGTCAGAACAATACGAAAACTGTGGTCAACCTGCCTGATCATACATGGCGTTGTGATAGTAAGGTGGGTTCTGTTCTTATATGGATTGTTACTTTCTATGAATACGCAGTACTAAAACAAACCAGTAATCAGAGAACCGCTCCTTTAGTTGCGCGTTTATCTTAAAGTCCATCGAGTTTGCTAGGTGGAGCACTAGATTAACCGGGGTTACGCCAATCAGTGAGGTTGAGTGACGATGGGTTTGTTGGAAAAGATAAAAAAAACCCTCAAACTGGTCACGTGTTTTTACCGGCAACAGAGAAGTAACAAATTAGACGCCATGGGCATAAGTATCATTTTCTAGGTTTGAAAGCAACGCAGTCCAATGACAACAAACGAAGGCAAATTAATTTGTCTTACAACTAACCTACAACTAAAAATTTATTGGCAAGATATCTTAAGTCACAAAGAGTCATGCAAGAAGAAGTCCTACTTTTTCTGAGATTGGGAGTGCTGCAACTAATTCTTTAAAATCTTGCATTACTTTCCAGAAAGCAACTCACAGTACACTAAAATAGAAAAAATCACCACTTACTTTAGTAAGCGGCGTGTCCACTGTAATCATACCTCCACGGTGCGATGAGAAATCTTCGATATCATACCAGATCTGTTTTCGAAAAAAATAATGACTGAAAATCCGACGGGGAAAAATGAAAGTAATAAAAAAACAGTATATATGAGTTGGTGGGCACCTTTTAAAAATTTGAACATGAGATGCAGGTGTTAAACTGAATTTGTTCGTGGCGGTGTACCAAATAAGGTAAATGAACAGATCTTAACATCTTTCTGTTACCGCTAACTATTGGACCACCCCATACCTCTGAACATTCAAAACTGTGTTAATTTACGCACCATTAACCCTGTACAGAAGTGGCGAAAACAGAAGAGTTGGCAAGAAGGATCAAACTACTCTAGGGCACACAAGTAAATTACTTTAAATTTCCTTTTTGTTATGTTTAGAATAATTATTCCAAGACTAAAATTAACGTACCTTATCTGTAATAAAATGTTCTCCACACAAAAAAACAATTGGTCTTTTTGGATTCCTCGACGAGCCATCCTTGTTTACAAGCTTGCATGACTGTATCCATTTTCTTCTCAGGTCAGGGTTGTTATTTGGGAACCTATATAACCCTGGTTTATTTGTCATACAACTGTGATTTGAGCAGGCATAAGCGGCACGGCTGATATTGTATTATAGTTCTCAAAATAATTGTTTTTATAACTAGATATTTTTATTAAAAATTTATATTTACGATGACTTTTTTCCTGTGCGAGTACAGATTGGTGGAGGGGAAAACGTGTTCGGCTTTATTGTTTAATCATGTGCGTGCACAAGTAAGAACCAAGAATTGTGGAAAAAATTAATACTTTTCCTGGCAACAAAATCCCTGATGGTAAGCGACATTAATTGTTTAGACAGCATCTTCTCTCTTTTACTGAATTGGTTCAAATCCTTTTCTCTTTCATTATACACGTGGTATTTTCTTCACCTTAGGTAACAACTGCCCTTTCTTTCAATCTTTTTACACAGTAACATCAAATATATTAAAACAACAATCAAATTCAGCTTTAATTATTGAAAACTTTGGGGTAAAAACAAAGTTTTTCCATAAATCAATGTCTTAACAACTTTCTAGTAAATACAGGTCTCTCCACCAGTACTTATGGTAACCCTCCCCTCATTTCTCAACCAAAAAAATCACGACCAAAATCAATGTGCACACATCTTTAGGATGGGTGGCCACATAATTCATATTTCACAACTTATTTTCACAGGAAGTTGAAAATAGTGCTTTTAAGTTTGTCTTGAAAGTCTGCCCCTGTTTAGCCTTGTTCGTCGCAAATTCCATCTCCCCTGTAATAAATAAGCATTCAAAGTTTTTGTGACGATACAAGTGTCCTAAAAATGAAACTTTGTCCCACGGTCCTAATAAGGTAATTAATAAGGTAATTAATAAGGTAATAATAATAATAATAATAATAATAATAATAATAATAATAAGCAACGACTTTGTGATCAAATAAGTCAGATCAATAGAAAAGGATGGTTGACCGAGCTTGAGAAAGGGAGAATAGAAGAGAGAATGTTGGGAGGCGATGGTGAGGGAGGTGAAAATGTCATAGTGCAAGAAGAGGTTGAAGTCGATGATGTCGGTAATAGCACGAGTGTGGTTGAGGCTGTAACTGCTACACCACCAGTAAATGAAGATGAATTAGAAGTAGAGGATGCACATGAGATGGATTTGAATCACTTGAACGATGAAGAAAGAACTTAGAGAACAAAGATAATGGATAAAATGGCTCACAAACCGGACGGGCAGCTGGTAAACCTGAAGGCTTGTTATCGAGCTCTACTGAAAAATGGCATAGACAAGCTAAACAAGATTTTGAAAACTGTTCATACTAAAGATACAACAGAAGACAATGTACTTCTGTACGCTGCAGCCCATGTTTTAAGTGAAGAACTAGGCAAAATAAGACAAGAGAGGGAGATAAAAAACAAAAAGAAGGAACCATTTTGGAAAAGAAGGATAAGTAACAGTATAAAACAGTGGAGGAAGGACTTTAGCAGACTACAAGAATTTCAAAGTGGTAGAAACCTTAGTGAAAAAGAACAAAACTTGTTTCAAAGAAAATACAAGGTATCTGAAAAGGGTAACCGATACATCTGTGAAATGCTACGCCAAAAAATTAGGGCAGGATTAGTGAAAATAAAACGTTTTGATGAAAGAAATGAGCAGTACAAGCAGAGTTCTCTTTTTCAAGTAAATCAAAAACGCTTTTATGAAGAGTTAGACAGCCACAAAACAGCCAATACTCCACCTAACCTGGAAGAGGCAACCCGTTTTTGGAGTGAAATATGGTCCAACAGTGCTGAACATCAGCATGAGGCTGAGTGGATCAAGGAGATGGAAAACGAGCTTAATTCAGTTAATAAACAAGTTGATATTCTGATAACCAGTGAAGACATTCGTAGGTGTTCGAGTAAAATGGCATGTTGGAAGGCACCTGGGTTGGATGGGGTTCAGGGATTTTGGTTCAAAAGGTTAGATTCCATGTATGAACGGATAAGCTGTCATTTCCAACATTGTTTAGATTCGGGTGATGTACCATCTTGGATGGTCCAAGGGAAGACGGTGCTTATCATGAAGGACCCTAGTAAGGGTAATGCAGTTGGAAACTACCGACCGATTGCGTGTCTCCCGATTATGTGGAAGCTGCTAACCGGGATTTTCTCTGAGAAGATCTATGACCATCTTGAGATGAATGAATCGTTTGTTGATGAGCAAAAGGGATGCCGAAGGAAGACCAGAGGCACAAAAGACCAGCTGATCATCAACAAAGTAATCCTGAAAAACTCCAAAAGAAGACACACGAATCTAGCTATGGGGTGGATCGATTATAAAAAGGCGTATGACATGGTCCCCCATAGCTGGATAAATAAATGCATTGACATGTTTGGTATCTCTAACAACATAGGGAATATCATTAAGAACAGTATGAAAGAATGGCAGACTGTTTTGACTTGGAATGGAGAGAATCTCGATACAGTAGAAATAAATCGTGGTATTTTCCAAGGAGACACCCTTTCTCCGCTTTTGTTTGTGCTAATCATGATTCCACTTAGTCTAATTCTGAGAAAAACCAACATTGGATATCAAATGTCAAAAGGTTCTCAAAAGATCAACCACTTGTTATTCATGGACGATCTTAAGCTGTATGCTTCCAATAAGAATCAATTAGAGTCCTTGATTAACACTGTCAGCATTTTTTCCAATGACATTAAAATGGAGTTTGGGTTAAACAAATGTGCAATCTTAGAACTCTAAAGAGGCAGTCGCGTTGAAACCGAAGGGATAGATCTTGGTGCAGATGGGGTTATTAAGGAAACAGATCCCACTGGATATAAATATCTTATAATAATGCAACTTGACCAAATGCTGGAGAAGCAAATGAAGAAAAAGATCAGAGATGAATACATCAGGAGAGTGAAGAAGATATGTAGATCGAAGTTGAACGGGGGAAATCTAGTCAATGGGATCAATGCGTGGGCAGTTGGTGTCGTAAGATATGGTGCAGGGATGATTTCATGGACCAAAGAGGAGTTAAAGGAGATGGATAGGAAAACCAGAAAGATACTTAGTTTGAGTAGGGGCTTGCATGTCAGGAGTAGTGTTGGTAGACTCTACCTTCCAAGAAAAATGGGTGGCAGAGGTCTACAGGGAATCGAGGACATTGTCGGAGCCGAATGCTCATCTCTATGCGAATATGTGCAGGACAGCTCTGAAATGATGATAATTGAAGCAAGGAGAGAAGGAGTTGTTAAACCTGTGGAATGTTTGAAAGACTATAAAGAGAGAATAAGAAGTGAACATTTCGATGAGTGGAAGGAGAAAGCTTTACACGGTAAATTTTACAAATCTACCGAGGACTTTGCAGACCCAGAGTCCTGGAGGTGGCTGCGACAAGGGTACCTCAAAAAAGAGACTGAGGGCATGATATTGGCTGCGCAAGAGCAAGCACTGAGAACGAATGCAATCAAACACTCCATTGATAAAACAACGGATTCACCAATGTGTAGGAAATGCAAATCCGCACCCGAGAGTGTACAACACATTATTAATGGCTGTACTCCGCTAACTCAGACTGAGTATAAAGCTAGACACGACAAAGTAGCATGCAGGCTTCACTGGGAATTATGTAAAGCCAATGGATTGGAGCATGCTGACCGTTGGTATGAGCATATACCACAGACCTGTCAAGAGAATGATAACATCAAATTGCTATGGGACATGACCTTTTTCACAGACCGCAGGCTAAAACACAACAGACCTGATATAAGTTTGTTTAACAAGAGGGAAAGAACTTGGAAGTTAATCGATATCGCCGTCCCTTTTGACACTAATATCCTCAATACTGAAAATATTAAAATCGAAATATATCAAGTTCTGACTTTTGAGATCGAGAGATTGCACAACACACCATCAGAAGTAATACCCATCATTGTAGGCTCTTTAGGAACAGTCAGCTCTAACTTAAGACCAGCTTTAGAAAAACTAGGAATGGGGAGCACTCTTGGATCCATACAAATAGTGGCATTACTCGGATCAGCCCATCTCTTAAGATGGGCTGATCCGATGATGGGTTTATTCCGTCTCTAAGCCCCTAGTTGGGGCTGAGACGGAATAAACGCACACCTGAAAACTATTCCAGTGCAGATAGTATGAAATAACAATAATAATAATGTAATTCGATCAGATTCCTATTAAACATTTGTTTCATTTTTTCCTTCAACCATGGAATTCTAAGTATTCTCCTAATGAACCACATCGGAAAAAACATTTATCAATATACGACATAATTTAAACCTTTCTTTTTAGGAACTATGCTCTCTTTCCTTTCGAGAAAGCAAACGCGTAAAAAATACACGATTTCGATTACCAAATAACTTCGTGCATTATTCCATCTCTTTTCTTTAAAAAAACCATGCCCCATTAACATGATTCTTTCTAATTATGTATGACCATGTCAAATAACAGTTATTTAACGTTGCAGGCAAGGAAAGCATTATACTGTGGAGGTAAACCACATGGCCTCCTTGCATCTAGGGCTACGAGTGCGTAATATACAAGGCCATTCACCTGAAGTACATTAACCATCTCTTCAAACGAGATTTATTAATTGCAGGTGTGACATTGCTTCAGATTGTTTGACTTGTGTGATAGCCATCCCTGTTTGAGGTTACGCCTGTGACCTACATATAAAGACTTGCACCTATATACTCTGAAGCAAAAGTTTTACCAGTACGTATGAAGCCAAAACTCTTGTACAGTTAAACAACGTTAAAAGGGCCTTAAGAAATCGATTCTCATATAAATAACTTGCAGTCTTTGTTATTCATTTATTATAACTATATTTCAATTCAATATTTGTTCTGTCATCTGTCTCCTCTGTCTCCTGTTATATATAAACCGCATATTTTAAATCACTAAATCTTTAGATGAATGTACAAAGGTATGATGATTTCAAATCTTCAAATATATTTCAGATGATCAATGGAGTAGACTATCGAATCAATCAAGCTGTTCGATTTTCGTTTTTCTTGTTTGTTTGTTGTTTTATTATGAGTTATTTTTCTAGTTGGTAAATCAAATGTGATCGGTTCAACGTACATCAATTATCGTCTTGCCTTTCTGATTATTAAAACAATATTAAATACAGTGAGTCTCCTTACCGCGTTACGCCCTCCCGGAAGATAAATGTCAAGGGTAGTTTGTCCGGACTGACATACTGGTTTAACAAGGATGTCCTTTCCTGAAATACAATAAAACTGAATGAGTATCATCTCTTGTGGTAGAAAAAAACTATCTATCTATCTATCTATCTATCTATCTATCCATCTATCTATCTATCTATCTATCTATCTATCTATCTATCTATCTATCTATCTATCTATGTATCTATCTATCTATCTATCTATCTATTTATGTATCTACCTACCTACCTATCTATCTATCTATCTATCTATCTATCTATCTATCTATCTATCTATCTATCTATCTATCTATCTATCTATCTATCTGTCAACCTATCAATTTACACTGGGCCAATGGTTTTTAACTTGATGGTCAAGTGCCCCTACGAGGAACCAGCGAGGTATTTGAAACAATTCGCAAGACTGCAATGCCACTGCAGAAAACAACTGTACATTCTTACTTAAAATGTGTGTGGCCCTACCAGCAACGGAATAAAAATAAAAAAACCACCCCAATATTTGCTCCAAACATGTCTTTTCTTTGTTCTTACTGACAGTCACATCTGAAAATCATACGTCAGTACCTTACTCAAATGGCTAAAAAGAGCAATTGGGAAAAATCCATTTTCAGGAAAACATCAAGTTCAGTAACTGGTATCGTTACGAAAATCAAAGAGAAACTTCATGCGTTGGGTGCCTTGCAAGTCTCCTTTTTGCTAAATCCAGTAATCTTTCCCGAAAGACAAAGAACTTTCAAAAGACAAGGAATGGATCCATTGTAGCACAAGAAAAAAAAATGTAGCTAAACCATCTCGAATAGATCACACCAGACAAGTCTATTAATAAATACGTATAGCAACAGATGCACCATATCTTTTATCACTAAGGAGAAAAAGAATCTTTATCCTTCCATCGCAACAGGTTACTGTAACAATTCTGCTAAACCAAGAAAAAAAAGTCAACATTTTCACTTTAAGGCACTGGGTTACATGCGAGTGAGGCAAGTGAAAAGAAAAATCGCATTGTTTATGTGTCTTGTAAAGTGTGCTCCCTTTGCATCATTTGTTTGAAACTGATGAATCCGCAGATGTGGCATTTAGCGTTAAACGTGCTACAAACATTACTTAGCATTTAAAGAAATGTTCTGTTGAGATTGCCCCACTACTAACTGTAGCATTTTCATCTTTGAGAAAGCAAATCATCTCTCTATTTTCACGACTAGAATGGGAAATATTTTGTAACTATATGTAGTCAAAGCCCTTACCCAATATGTTAATTCGCAGTTCAAGTAACAAGTAAAGTATTTTCCTGCGACGTAGCCCAATACAAATACCTGTAATGGGCTACGTTGCAGGGTAAAATAAGAAAAAACGGCTTTAAAAAATTCCTTGAGGTATTACACATTGTCCTACTAATGAGCAAGATGCTTAAGTATAGGACATTTAATATATCTCTCTTTTATTATATGTGTTGGGGTCATACATACTAATAAATCAAATCTATTTTACATAGAGTGAGTTGATATGAAATATCCTAGTGAAAGTTACCAGGACTGCAGCATGACGGTGAAATTTTCTCGCGCTTAGTGAGATATAATACTTTACTGAAACAAAAGGATGGTAGAGTGTAAAGAAGGGTATAGTTATATTTTGCGCTGCCATTTCAGCTGTCCTCGTTAAGAGAGAAAACACACTCTAGACCTTTATGACTATGCCCATACAAGAATTTGTACTCTAACGCATCTTCCCTTGACCGAATCCACAAACACACATTTGTGTAACTATACAATAACGTAGTTATCTGTGTAAATACGTGTAGAAAAATGTGTAAACAGGCATAAACAAACTTCAATATCCAAGAATACAATTACAAACACACAAATCTATGCAAATAAGGCCATAACTGGTGACATATTCTTATGTGTCTGCTACTTCCTAAAGAGAACCAAAAACAGGAAAATACAATTAAAGTAGAAATGTGAACCACCCAAGGTCAGAAAGTTAAATATGAATGCAGATACTTAAAATGCATGTACACATGTCTTATATTTGTCAATGGATCACGACTTTATAGCAACTGGTTTTCTGAACGACCGAGTGGTGACAAAAGTGTTAAAGTTGGCTACGCTTGTATCCAGAAAATCCATAGGGATAGGTGAAGAAAAGGATAGCGTTGCCTACAACGTGGTGATAAATTCAGGGATTTTTTGCTACAGCTTGTAACAAAATTACACAAAAACTTTTTGGTAAACAGTTACACTTCTATCCACCAAAAGAAACAGATATATCGAATTATCAGCCCCGACATCTCAAAGGAAGGATCTCGCTCGAGGACTGGCAACGTCAGTGGTGATACCGCGATCATTTTGTTTCTTCGTAACTGGCACCGGGGTACTGTGTTAGTATATGTTTTCATAGTCAAAATGGTCTTGCTTTGCCCATCCTGCTACTTAAATAGAAGAAGCGGCTTTACTGCGCGATCCTCCTGCACCGTACATTGGCTCTTGTTCTATCCAAACAATTGCCGTAGATTTTATCTGGTCCACGTAAGGGTGCTATTTAGCCATGTTGGCCTCGGTCTGTATCCAGACCTTGCGACAGTACCCTGACCTTCAATCATCGTTACTGACATGTTAGATGTTGTAGTGTGGCTGAACAATATCAGCCTTATTTTTCGGACCATTTAGGCTATAACCTCAAAGGAACCAATGTGGTATTACGTTGCCGCCTTTACCGTGTCCCATTTACGGGATTCACAAATAGAATTCAAAGTATACGAAAGACAACGCGATAATATAAATAACGCTTAACTATAGTTACTCAGCCTTACTCAAGGTTACCTTACGTAAAAGAAGCAATAATGTACCATGATTTTGATGTGAACTTTCTGTGGATTTTTTTGTGAAAACAAAAAGCCAAGAAACCTACCGTGCACCTTTGTTAAGTGATTGATTAACGTACCTATCAGATATTCATCATCCATTGCAAAGGTGGTTGTATCTTCTGGGTATTCAACCCAAAGTGGCCTAGTAAACACAGAAACGGGAAATAATGTAACGACATATAGCAATCCTGTTCTTAACAGCTGCTATGAATAAGGGATACAGTATCACTATGGGGCCACAGTTGCGTATAAACCTGGAAATGTCTATAAAAATATATCATTTACACAATAACCTGTTATTTTATATCTGTATATTACAATTACAAGATGCATGCTTTTTTGTCTCACTGTCAGGGGAGTATGAAGTCCACGCATATTCTTCTTCAAAATTAGGTTACCTGGTTTATCTGTTGGTTTTGACAATAGTTCTAATAAAATCACTTCACAATGAAGTGGCATCCACTAACACAACTGTTGTAAATTCAAATCTGCATTTACATTGGGTCATTAACGCACCCGTTTCAAATTAAACCTCAGTAATGATGTCGGGGGAAAAGCAATATTTTTCAGGTCCAATGAGCAATACTCTGTATATGCAAATACACCATGGAAGATCTTCTTGTTTAAGTTGATCCAGACTGGCATCTCTGGATAGCCTTAAAGTAAGGGGCCACATAACGAGTCTAAATGCTATAGGCTTGAGAACCAGGCCAAACAACCTATATTTTTGTCGAAATATTAAATTGGACAGCGGAATAAAGGTGAAACTCAAATTACCAGTGAGAAAACAGTTGCCAGTTCAGCCACTGGAAACGACGGCAGAAAATTCAGGTAATCTTACTGTTTGGGCCTGAAATGGACGAAACACTTCAATTATAAAGTAAATACGGCCCATAACTTTTATGCCATTTTCACTAACGACTAAACCAAGCAATCTTTTTTCTGCCTCAAATGATTATATACTATTCCTGTCTTCCAATAGGGAACTTTGATTTGTTTTCGGAGTCAAGACCAGCTGATGTTACATGCTAAAGACAACTGTCAGTCAAGTCGACTTTTAAATAAAATCTCTCAATTTCAGTAAAGGATAAGACAATTAAACTGATAATTTTATTCCCCGATTTAAAAATACAGGCTCTGTCAATAGCAAATGTATTGATGGTAACATCAGTCTTCGAAACGAAACAGGTTTTTAATTATTACCTCATTACTGGATGCCCTGTTACCGACGACTCCCTAAATACGGTATACCAATACGGAAGCATGGCATAACGTCTTCTGATAGCAGCTCTTATGATATTCCTTATAGTTTCATCGTACAACCACGGCTCGCGTCGTTTTGTATCAAGATGTGCATGTGCACGGAAGAATGGCTGATGTGCTCCTGCCTATACAAATTAAAGTAATATTTGCATTAAATTAAAGAAGTAGTCAACGACCATCTACTAAAAAAACCCCGCTTAAATGAAGCAGGACTATAAAACTACTTATGAACAAAATGATGCTGTCCCTGTCCATCAAAAAAATAAACGTAATAAGAAAAAACAGGAAAAACCTTTAAAGAAAAAGTATTACAAACATAAAACAAGGTTTCGTTTCCCCAAACCACGTGAATGATCATTAAAGATCAAATTCAAAAAGGTATGGTCCAGTCCAATGTGGAGCATCATATCTTGTCGAAATATTCTCTTCATAAGTAAATGATACCCATGCGAACTAACGCGAAAGTAAGGCACTTAAAGCAAGCAAACAGTTTCCTGTTGGGTTTATTTATTAATTGCGCTGCTACTTTTTCCTGAAAATGAACAAATTGGATTAAAGAACAATAAATGCTGGGAATTTTGTTACAGAATTATTTTTCGTGGTACTTTCTTAGTCTCGCTACAGATCTTACTTATTGACTTATGCATAAATGTTTGTTTAGTTCGAGATTTAAGTTTGTTTAAGAGCCTCAGGGTCGGGAGACTCAAACGTGCATTTCCCAGAAGTAAAAGTTAAGGAATAATTTGTTTTTGTTCTACACTGAGTCCCAATGTATTAATCAGCTGATCATATGCAATTTAGTTGATTCTTTTTTGTACTGCAATTTTTAAAACCTTCATCAATTCCTAATAGTAAGAATAGATATATTTTTTAAAAATATGATAATAATTAGCTACGTAAGGATGTCAGGGTGTTATTAATAGGAATTGACCTTTTTTCTTATCATACCTGATACCACCTTGCTAATAGTTCTGTATCTGGGTTGTCAAAGAAACCACCAACATCAGCTGTAAAATAAGAAGACGCAGTTTTGATTAGTGTACAGAACATAACAATTAAAATAAAAATTATTTTAACAAAACGAACTTTTCTAATGATACCCTTTTAAACTCTAAAGTCCGCGGAAGCCACCCCCTCTTATAGGCGGTTTGATAACGGAGCTAGAGATACCTGGAAAAAGTTCAGTCGAGTATCATTTTTTCTTGTTTTGCATACAGCTCTTTGATCCCAATATCCAATACCACATGATCTATTTTTTTCTTTTCCCAGATCCAGCCAGATGTACCGGAGCAACTTGTCAAAAGAAAATGTCATTCTTTCCATCGATGAGATATCGTAGTGGTCAAACTAAAGGCGTCGTAATCTACTGTTTGTAGGAAATATGTAAGGCAAGTTGCTGAAAGGATATCACAGTTCTAAAGCTTACACTGATTTGTTTTCGTTGTCAAATCTTATATTTTTCTTTCCAACCAACCTGTTTCCAAACTATGCGTTTACCTTAAAAAATTCAGAGTGGTAAAATAATGCTTAGTCTGTCACCTCTCTGAAGTTGGATATACTCTTAAATTTACGAATGAATTAAAGTCACTGAATATAACCAATAACATAAAATCATGACGGTGGTGTATATTATGTTACATACAGGGCGGTCTTTATAGGATCAGTCAGCATGCGCGTGAAAGCAAGGGCAGGAGCTCATTTTCAATTGCACGAAAATATGCTACCTGTTGTGTCGGTCATTTATCTTCAACCAGCAACAGCAGCATTAAACAAAAGAATATTTGAATAGAAAACAACTGCTGCAAAAATATTAGACAATCTTATAGTGCCTGATCAAAATGACGGTAAGTTATGTTCATGGCTTGTGAACAACAGATTACACAAGAACACAAGAACATATAATAAAATGTATGGCAATAAGGACTATGTACTGTACCGCATCGCTGGTATCGTGTTTTAAAAATTTTGAATTAAACTCTATGCTCTCCAGTCTTCCTGATTTAAGATAAAATTTGTTCTTTAACAAACCCAATTATAATATGAACTTAAGAAAAACTAAATTCATTTCTTTATTTTGGACTAACTGGAAAGAAACTCCGTGAAAATAGTAACCACCTACCTCCAGCAAACGGAAGCCCTGCAATATTTATAGACAGAAGCATTGGTACCGAAATTTTCAAATGGCCCCAATCTGCAGTGTTGTCTCCAGTCCATATAGCACCTTTGAAAATAAACGCAAAAACAACATTTTCTTGCACACATGACTCACAGCATTATTAATTTATAAATTTTTTAAAATTCTTTAAAATATCACAATTAAAAAATAGTGTCTGCATCTGACATCACATTTTACGGCCGAATTTGGCAAGACATGCATGGGTCGCATCTTGCTGAAATTTCTGCTCTTTTTGTTGGTGTCTCATTGCTCATTTCTTCTCTGATGCTCATTTAACAGCTTTCTTTCAAGCGCTGTCATAGGAGCAATTCAACTGAATTAATGACTGGGTTGACTAATCAAAATTTCGTAAGTTAACAATAGTCCTCTTTTCAGTCATTTATAGGTTTAATGTTAACAAAAAGTTATTGAAATTTGCTGTTTCATTCCGTTCGTCTTTGTTTATTCCGTCAACCTCTCATTCATTTATTCATCCATTTACTAGTCAGCTCAACAATTGTGCTATTACGTTTTACTTATTAATTTATCCAAATATTTACGATTTGTGATACAGAACTTGAATATCGCGATTAAAAATCATGTTTATTTTGGCTGAAAGCTTTTCCGCTGGCGCTCAATTGGACCAAGACGCCAGAATAAGAAAACTCAAATCAAATGAGTTTTTCGATACGGAAAAGGTGAAGTACAGAGAAAGCGCATCACTTTGTGACTGGCTGTCTATTACAATTGAAGATCATACACAATTAATTTTTGTCTATAAAAAGGAGGTGATGACTGGCGAATAAAAATTGCCCCAATGTTCCTAAATCAAAGGCAGACCTGGCTCATTTTTTAACTGTTGTTGCTCGAACTTTTATTACATTCACGGTTCAGATGCTGTGTTATGGCCGGAACACAATTAACAATTATGTGTACAGTCTTGCACTGCCTTTTTTGACTAAAATCAATTAACATAAAGTTTTTTTGTAAAATCTAGGCGAAATGTTTTGTTCTAATTTATCGATCTTAAGAATGTACAGTCTAAGTACCTGGCATCACATCACACAAGCACTTAAAATTCGTAAACAACCATATTTTAATCAATATTTAACCATATTTTAAGGCATGATATTCTTTGTAGATGACGGAAGAAATTTCGCGAAGTGCAATCTACTTTGGGTGTGGCACAACAGCATACGGAAATTGCCGTGTAAAATTGATTTTCGAATTTTGTGCAAATTGGGCCTATCCAGGGTAACTTGACGTATACAAAGCACTATTGGGGGGCCATGTTTAAAGACATTTTAAAACTTTATAATTTACAACGAATAACTTTGTCTATTACAATATTATGGTAACCAATACTCAACAGTTTGCTTTATCTTTTCTAATTCTCCTGACAAACTACCAGGGTAGCAAATAACAACAACAATAACAACAATCATTGATAAAATAGGCTTGTCAGGAACACTTTGTGAGATAATTATTCGAATCTACACAAAATATGCATATTATTACGTATTTCAAATTCGCCGATAACACTGCTGCTACATTAAATAAGACAGTTCTAAATTCATGATTAACCTTAACAATCTTTATCATTCTTAGTGTTTACTCCTGAAAAAGTACAGGATGTTTGCTTATCATTTTGCGGTCCCACTAAACTCCTACTTCTTTAAAAAACAGTGAATTCCTAAAGCCGACCTTTACTCGACAATACGTGCGACGGGGCACACCGTTCAAAATTGGACTTGTAAAACCTCTAGTTTGCCGTGCTGTCGTTGTTTACTCTCCTGACAACTCGCTTCACTCATCGATTCCTTCACTCACCAGTGATCATTCACTTTCCAAATATTTTCCAATCAAATGAGTTACCAACAGGATATTCCATTAATTCCTTCGTGGAGTAATCTATTCAGTTAAAAAACTTATCCTTACCCACACTCCTACTTTCTTGTTTGTTCAATTACGCGTCTATTCAGTCGCTACAAACTTCACCCATAGCATAACAATAAGCCAACTGCTTCTAAATTAATACAATTTTCAAATTTTAACTGTCCTAAAACAACGGTAAAAGCATAGATTTTCAAGAGATCTTACCGTATCTCTGGGAACCTGCAAAAAAGGCTCTTGACAACACAAATGGTCGGAGGTGTCCTCTCGACCGCTGGACCAGCCCATCTGCTGTTGCCATGTGTACGTACATTCCAAATATATTATGGACATCACGATGTTCCCAATCTCCGTAATGAAGGGCATCCTTGTGCATTGTTATTTCTGGTCCGTTGAATACTGACGGCTAACAAGAAATTATTTTTAACAGTAAAAAAAACGAAAACATGGAGAGAAAAAAGGACAAATAGTAGTGCCAGTTTTAACAGTAATGCTGGTAGTTGGTAGTGATTGCAACACCATGATCATCATAATCACCATCATCATCATCATCATCATCATCATACTCGCAATAAAATATGGGTACAAACTGTCATTGAAAAGTAGTAACAATTATTCTTACACTAACAGTAACGAGGGCGTGACCAAATATGGTACACATACATAGACTTCTGTGCTACTGTTGAAGTTTTGGGCTCTATAGGCCATGATAAGCCAAACATTTTGATAAATTTTCTTAGTCGATTAAAATCTGATGACAAAAAAATATTTATTTTTGGCAAACCAGTCTAAAGAGTAAATGTTATAAAACGGGCAGTAATGCTATGATGGGCAAAAAACAAATAGTCACTATTCAAAAAAAATACCCACCTCATTCATGTCATTCCAAATATGCAAATGTTCAGTCGTACCCTTAAAAAACGGAACAAATGAAATGTTTTCAGCGCTCTACTAAACAATATCGTACCCAAATTTTCCTGCGGTTCCTTGACTACACTGTCTAAGAAAAAGTAGCGCATAAATTCATTTGGACCCGCAAGCAATCATTGAAGCTATACAAAAAGAGTGGTGTCAGAAACCTACAGATAGTACCAGCAAACGTTAACAGGAATGCAAGACTAAGGGTTGTAATACAACCTTGAATATGGTCAATAAAATGAAAAGGAATGGAAGCTAACATTTAATGTTTAGGTGCTCATAAACGCACTGGTTTAAATATATACCTCAGGTAAACGCTATATTTTTTTTTTTTTGGGGGGGGGGGGTGTTTTTGTGATACTAACTCTGAGTTTGGTCAAAAGCTATGTCGGTGAAAACAAAAGCGTTCTTTTATCATAAATGTTTCTGAAATTAATTTGGGCAGCACCCATGGGTTTCACGTTTATCTACTACAACTACCATAACAGAAAATGTCACCATGCATTCTTGTGTAGTACAACTCATATATAAATTTTGAAAGATATCTGCCAGTTTTAATGCCCAGACCTTACGGGCATGCCTATTTTTAATTGCAGGTTTAAAAAAATGTCAACTGAAACGATTTTATATCGAAACCAAATAATTGGCACTTAGTTAAACTACATGTATCATTGCCTACAGTGCTATAGTTATTCCTGGGCTTAAGTTCCAAAATGTCAAACATGATAAAGGTATTCTGATTATTAATAACTAAAATACATTTATCATGCTGAAAAAGCCATTGCTGGGCCTGGTACTAAGCTGGAAAATACTAAGGGAACAAAGGCGGCAAAGAAAAAAGCTAAATAAAAATACCTATTTTGAATGGTAGACCTCGATCGAACTTCATGACGTAGCTGTTCTGTATTGACCTTCCACGTTTTAGTACATGGTAGTTTAAATAACTTATATGAACTAGAAAAAGTGACAACTAAAAATATAATTTAATGGATCGAGACAAACACTGTTGTAAATACCTCATATTGATCCAACCCAAATTTGCTAGCCCACCATTCTCGAGCTTGTGGGTTGGTAAAATCAATCCAGGATGAAGAACCTACAACAAATAATCCATAATGCTCCGTAAGGCAAACCATTCAAAAACTTTGGGTCCGTAAACAAACCGTGCCGCTCCTGTTACCAACAAAACTACGCATGGGCCGAAACTTAACAAAAAGGGATCAACATCCCACATACGTTACAAAAAGTAAGTTAAAAACTTCAAATATTTAGGAAATCGGGTGATCATAGTTTTAAAGCCGCAGGGACTCAAATCAGCAATCGGGTCAACAACAATTGCCTAAGATTGGTGGTAATGCTCGTTTGTACTCCATTCATCTTTACTTGATCAAGCTATTCAGCAAGATCAGTTATGTTACTTGCTCTATCTGTAATATGAAAAACTCTGGACACCTGGTTCGCAAATTACCATTGTGAAAGCAACTAAGCGATGCCAAGAAGACTGAGGTGATCTGTTACAACCAACAACATAATGGTTTCATGAAGTCTTTCAACGACAGTAACATTGATGTGAAAAAATGCATGTATTTTTGGAGGAACATAAGATCAAAAAACGAGAAGTAATGAATTGGATGAAAAATGCATGGACTGCTCAGACTACGCTACATAAAATAAGAAGATCACCTTTACCAGCTGACCGAGAAAGAAGCTTCTCTCCAGGAGTTCTTGAATCAGTTCTACCTTAAAAACCCTTTATGGTGCCCATACGTGAATGGTGAGAGCAGTTCTGAACATCGCATGGAAGTAACGTCCTACCAAGAAAGAACAATAAGGACACATTCAACTAATCAGTCGACCAACAACGGTTCTTTGGCAACCTGTGCATGGAAGCAAAACACCGTGTAGACCATGGGAGAATCAAGGAATGACGAGATTGCTCGACTAAACAAAAGTAGCATCATCTTTTTATCAAAGCAACAGCCCCAAACAAAATGGTTGTCATTTAGTACGGGGCTGACCCTTCAGGTCATATAAAAATTATAAACAATACAAGAGAAGTGAGTTTAGAGGACTTTTGTTGTGTTGCTTTTGAAAGTGTTGTTTTGGAAAGCTGTGCATTTTTTCCCCAGAACATTTCGTGATGACTGGAGGTTCTCTTTGGAAGTCAGGTTTATGGATGCCAAGATGGTAGTGCATAAAGCCTCAAGGACTGGGCAGCCTGTAAGCCAGGTTTCTGTAAGTCTAGAGTTGTTGTCACCCATGCATTGTTGTAAGCAGAGGTCCTACACCAATGATGTCCAGATGTATGTGCAGATACACTTGTATAAATTTCTTTTGTGTGCATGTTTAAGAGATCTGTATTCACAGATATTGGTATGTTCATATTTCATTGAAACGACAAATTTTGGCAAATGTACATAATGATCTTCATTCATGTCTTTATTTTCACATTTCCATTGACTGGTATTCTTTTAGCTAGGTGATTTTTTTGATTTTTTTTTATTTGCCTGTGATTTCTTCGTGGAAATCTATTTCCTTTCTTGATGGTCTTGTCAGCTGTAATAAATAATTACAATGAATCTATCCACCCTTTGTGTTTCTATGCATTTGCTCTCTTTTCTAGACCTACTGCTGTCCACTCCTATATCCCTTATTTACCTCGGAACAATTGTATGCTAGATTAGAGTGAAAAGTATTAATGTACAGCAGTTGTCCTGAGATAGCTAAAAATAAAATCGAGGATTGATTGAGAATTGTGTCCATCTTACAGCAATGTTGTTCATACTGTACTTGCGTGTCTGTAATAAAAGTGCACTGGCATGCAAGGCGAGTCTTGTGAGCAAAGGTGCTGTGAGAGCAACACGACGTTATTTTGAGCTATCTCGGGCTCGAATTCTGAAAGTGAAAGGGCCAAAAGAGTTAGTAAATATGGTTAAAGCACAGAAACAGTAGAAGCTCGTGTTTTGTAGAGACAAACCCCGGGGACGCTTAGTCTAACATGGTGATGCTACATGCTACGTGCACATAGAAAAGAACATTTGGATTGTGTCGCTTTTACAGGACTATGCCTCTTGGATATTTTGCAAACATGTTAATAACAAATGCACCTATGTACACCAAATATCGTGAGCAATAGTGGTGACAACCCCAGAAACAATGCAATTAGTTTTTAGACATGTTGCGCCGGTCAACATGGGTCTTTAAGGTATAGGATTTATCCTTGAGGTAGCTTTAAATAATATCAAGGAATGTGTTGCTGTTAAAGCACTGCTGCTCATGATATTTCGCTGTGGCGTTTGTAATGAAAGTGCACATGCACAAGCCAAATATCATGTGCAACAGTGCTACAAGAGGAGCACGAATCCTCAAAGTTGTTTTGAAATATCTCGAGGGCGAATACTGTGGTTTAATGGAAATCCTTCCAAATGCTCAATAATATGAATGACCGTCACTCCTACAACATGATAGTAGGCTTGGTTTATTTAGCCGTCAGAAACAACGGAAACGTGGCACGTCACGTGACTTCAACAGATCGACCAATGAAATTTTACTTCTACGTGGGACGGTAAAACAGATTTATTTATTTTGCCGACGCCCGGCTCAATAGAAGCTGCCTTTACACACTCAAACAGTTAATAACATTGTAAAATTACGGTTAACGTCTAACCTGGCCAACACCATCCGTCGTAGTGTCCTCTATCCTTGTTATGGATATAAAAGTTTTTCTCACTGGCATCCTTAAAAAGCAATAACATAAATTAGAATGTTCGGTTAGCTTCTTTATGGTATTCAAAATCACTATTTCACCATAAGTCAAACTGACAACATCAGGAAAAAACCCAACTCTCTCTCTTTTCCGATTTCTCAAGGTTCAGTGTTTAAGTCCTATTTATGATTCAAACACTATTGCATACAGCAGGATGGGGTAGTACTTTAGTAAGCGGATGTACAACAAACCAGGGTAATATCACTGTATTTTTTAATGGAGCTTGATCTTGTCGTTAACAGCTCATATTCAATATTGATGAAGAGTACTTTATCATAAACGTGAATACTCAAGCAATACTACATTCATTGTAAACAGTTCAGAACACCCGAATGACCATCTGGGAAAAAAGCTTATAAGTTCAGTATACTGTTAAGCGGTAATGGGCGAGATACTGCGTCTCACTATAGAATAATCTCTCTCTCTCTCTCTCTAGGTGCCATATCCTTTCAGGACGTTGGTTGTCATGATGCGCCAGCTCTGTCCGTCCCTAGCCAGATGGATGTCCCCCGCGGTCTTCTCAAGCCATTCGCCGATGCTCTTCAGATACGTGATGCGCTGTCGCCCTCTGCTCCTCCTTCAATCAACCTTTCCAGTCAGAACTGCGTTCTCCAGACCATCCTTTCTCAAAATGTGTCCCAGAAATTGGAGTTGTCGGTTGCGGATCTTGGCAGCACTGCAGCACCTCCTAATTCGTTACATGGTCCTCGCATTCCTCTGCCGTAGTAGTGATTGGTTCCTTGAGAGCTTCCCACTGGGTCAATTCTTGTTCCAGCACCTCGAACCTGTTCTGAACACTCACATTGTATTGTGTCCTCAGTTCTGTGTTTGACGCAAGGAGTCCATATTTCAGTTGCTGTCTCCCCAAGGTGATTTTCCCTTTTCGGAGCTTGACATTTAGTTTGCAGACAACCGAAACATGATCACTTTCACAATCCGCTCCTGGGTAGCACTTTGCCTGCAGGATCGCATTTCGAAATCTATTGTTTATGTAGTCAATTTGATTGCGTGTTGAACCGTCTGGGCTTACCCATGTCTATCTTCTTCGTCTTGGTTGTTCGTACCATGTATTCGCGATCATGTGATCGTTACTCTTGCACCACTCTATCAGTTTATGTCCTCGGGCATTGCGTTCGCCAAGACCGTGAGTTCCGACAGTGTTTCCCTCTCGACTTTCTCTAACTTTGCTGTTGAAGTCTCCCATCACCAAGATAAAATCATGTGACTTGCATTGATTATATGTCTTGTCGAGATCCTCATAGAATCTATCCAATTCCTCCTCGGAGCTCTCAGATGTTGGCGCGTAAACCTGGATGATAGAGATGTTGAATGGTGAACTTTTCAATGTTACCAGAAGCATTCTGTCTGACACCGCCCAAAAACCCAACACCGACTTTGCGTGTTGACCATCAAATAGCATTCCTACTCCATGTTCGTGTCTCTGGCCTCCGGAGTAAATCAGCCTGTACTGGCCCGACTGAAGAATTCCCGCGCCGGTCCACCTCACCTCACATAGGCCAAGGATGTTGATGTTTAGTCTCTCCATTTCCAGTTTCACATTTTCCAGCTTTCCTTGTTGAAAAAGTATCCTTATGTTCCATGTTCCGATCCTTGCTATATTCTTGGTCGCCTTCTTTGTGTTGCATCTCGTTTTGACTCGTCGAGTCCTTTTTACTCCTTCTTCAGCAGTCTCAGGATGACGGTCCAGGGTCACCAGCTGTTCATGAACTCCTGCACCGAGCGAGGAATCTTAATTCCTAGGGGTGCCCTTCACGCTGTTATCGGGATTCATTGACAAAGCTTTCATTTCATGACGTTCTTGGCAAAATACTGCAGTGGTTTGCCATTGCCTTCTGCAGACCAACAAGGGGTATCCGGTTTGTTTGCGCCAGAACTCTTCCCTTTGGTCGATCCGGACCTAACCCGCAAGGCAGCGGGTGCAGTAGGGTGTCTGACTTTCCTCAGTTGAACCGAGTACTCGCCTTCAACCCCTGTAGGATGCCACCGTTGACCGTACGGTTCGGCTAATCCGCCAACATCTCGTCAAGCTCCGCTGCGACCCAGAGCCAGTGGATCTAGCCTTTGAATAAAAAATCCTTACTCATAAGGCAGTGAGTGGCCATCCTTGACCGGTGGCTTCTCCAATGAAGCTCTTACGCCCAAGGAAGCGCCACCCCCACTCAGGCAGGGCGGGCCGATCTGAAGAAGGCTCCGTTAACCAGGAAGGGATGGCTGTCCGGGTGGTACGACTTGCCAAAGGGCGACCCGGGGACTGTGCAGGGCAGGGTTGTCCACACCCTGAGGTTCTGACTAAACCCGCATACCCTATATGATAAGAAGTAAAATGCGTAAAAAAAATCCTAAAATCCTAATCTCTGAAAACACTTGTCAAACGTATCTGTGTATATGTTTCCACTTTTATCCCTTGTTGGACTGTAACTCGTATTCAAGTGGCCAACCCTAAGGTCATGTTCAAGGGATGGCGTTTATTCACTTATCTACTGTGTTGCACCTTAACAGTTATTGACATTATGCCTAATCTGGCTATGAGAAACAAAAGTTAATAAAAAAGTTAATAAAAAGTTAATAAAGCTATGAGAAACAAAGTTAATAAAGCAAGTACCGAATGAATATGATACCCATCTTCCCGCTTGATATGTGGATCTACAATATTGACCATCTATGAAAGAACGAGCAAAATGTGCGTCACAATTGAGTTCGTTCACAAATTTACAGCAAAAAGAGCTAAAAAATGTATTACAAAGAGCAATACAAATGACTGTCAGGCTGAGTATTAAAGTGGCATGCCAATAATATTTGCAATATTAATTGAGGTAATGGGTCTTGGTAATGGTCGGAGACATGATATAATGAGATGGATCTGGGGGAAGAAAGATATGAGGGGGAGTAGAAGTTAAAGAGGTGGAGAAGGACGCAAGGGAGGAAGTAGGGGAGGAAAAAAGGGAGGTCGAAAAGGAGGAAGGGTGGTCAGAAAGGAGAGAGGGTGGTCAGAAAGGAGAGAGGGTGGTCAGAAAGGAGAGAGAGGGAGGTTGGGAAGGACGAAAGGGTCAGAGCAGAACTAGAGAACAAACTGGGACAGGAACTGGGGAATGAAAACAGCGTCTGCACTGTTGGCAACCAAATTACCAGTGCTGTACCTGATATGTTATTATTAACAAGCAATTTTACTGGACGCTTTCACAAGGTAGTCAACAAGCGCTTAGCTTTGTCATGACAAAATTTAAGAACTAATTATTTTATTTTTACAATACAAAAATTAAGTTCAATAATAATAATACATAATCTGAGGATCGATGTTTAGATGCAACGCTTTAAAGTATCCAAACCATTCTTTAACCACGTNTGGTCAGAAAGGAGAGAGGGTGGTCAGAAAGGAGAGAGGGTGGTCAGAAAGGAGAGAGGGTGGTCAGAACGGAGAGAGAGGGAGGTTGGGAAGGACGAAAGGGTCAGGGCAGAACTAGAGAACAAACTGGGGCAGGAACTGGGGAATGAAAACAGCGTCTGCACTGTTGGCAACCAAATTACCAGTGCTGTACCTGATATGTTATTATTAACAAGCAATTTTACTGGACGCTTTCACAAGGTAGTCAACAAGCGCTTAGCTTTGTCATGACAAAATTTAAGAACTAATTATTTTATTTTTACAATACAAAAATTAAGTTCAATAATAATAATACATAATCTGAGGATCGATGTTTAGATGCAACGCTTTAAAGTATCCAAACCATTCTTTAACCACGTTAAATCATATACAAGACATAAAATAATAATAAGGCAAAATCAAAATAATGCAAACAGTTGTTTGCATTATTTTGAAATTTTCATCAGTTTTCAAATTCAAACCACTGACTGCAAAATTGCCATATTATTATTTTAGGTCTTGTATATGATTTAACGTGGCTGAAGAATGGTTTCTGTAAACTGTTTAACATACCTTTCTTCCCATGACTGCAAGACTGTGCTGCATGTCTATGGAATCAGGAAATTTGCCACTATCCCAAGTAAAATACCTTTTATAATGTCAAGGAAGAAAAAATATTGTCAATAAAGCAATAACAAATACTACTGAGAAAAATGTTGGGATTACTAATAATTTATATTTGCTGGATGATATGGCGATAATTTGGGATTTAATGGCCTAAATACCACATTGGATATTGGATTTACATTAAAAATAATAAATGGAAAGTGAGTCCATAATGTCTTAAGGTAGCGTAAGGAACAACTTCATAGCTCTCCAACAATGGCAAAACGAGAAATGTACCTAAGGGCTGGGCCTCGCTAGCCTTTTTTGAAAGAAAAATATGATTATTTCCCAAGGAAAAGTGACAGTTGATTATTTTTATTAACATTGTGGGTAAAAATACGATGGAATAAGTAGTGGCTGAATTACGGTCAAAATATATTCGGAATAACAAAAAGAAATTCGATTATGAAACGCCAATATCAATTTCAGTTTTCAGTTTATAACTTGTTTTACATGCACTTTGGCTTCAAAGGTGTGACGGAGTTGATGTATGGTTGGTCGGTTGTGTATTGTAACCCTAATAACTTTTATTTTTAACTTAACTCAATTAATAGTTTAATGAGTGAAATGACTAGCTTAAACGATAAAGTCATAAAAACGTACAAGTAGGTTACTGAAAGGATCTCGGAAAAGATTTCACTAAACTGTCTGACAATTTTTATAGTTTTAATATTTTGTTTTGCATCGTCATTTGGTTTAAAACTCTTGGTTAATATTCGTTAGTACTCTTGTATTAAGTCTTCTTCTATGAATTTTTCAAACTAATATTATCATTTTGAATTGCCGTGGAAAATCTATGGTCTTGTGCCAAAAATATTTATTTCTCTACTTGGATTAGAATCATGGGAGGCTAGTACCCTATGGTTTGTTGGCATTCATCTGTATGACACCAGATCTCCACATTTAACTCAAGAGTAACATAAAGTAACTTAACTGGGTTAATAACCAACAGGTACTCAGTAAATATTACTGTCTTGTCTGCAACTTTAAATATAAAGGTACCTCCCTTCAAAAAATAAATTAATTCAATAAAAACACCATAGTGGCATACTTTTTACTGAAGAAACGGTTTCCGTACACGGAAGCAAGAAAAATGGGACGCCTTACGTCTGCCGCTTGAACATTAAACAGTGTTTAGAAGGGATGGCTAAGTAAAAATTACTAGTAGTATTACAGCCAAAAACAAGTATTCCAGTACAGCGGCCATTTAGTAATCTTCTACATTTCACTTGTGTCACAACATAGTCTAGTTTACTTTGAAAAAATGCAGATTTGCATTATGAAGGTTAGATGTAATGATAGTGATCAACCTTAGGAGTTTCTCGTCCTTTATCCCTCTTTTCAGCAAAGAGCTATCTTTTGTGTCGCTACATTTCCTTTACGATGGTCTTTCTGTGAGATTTTAAAAAGTCAACCCTGACCACCTCACCACGCTGTCAATTGGGCTGATTCGAGGTACAACCTGAACAGGGTGGTGGCGTGCGGTAGTAACCTTGTGTTTCAGCAGTGAACCTTCCTGTCTTATCACATGATAACATGGGGCAGTGTGACTAACTGCACCATCTCTATGGAGATTTATGGGTCAACAGCTTCAATGAAGTCTCTCATTTGACATGCCAACCTAGATGTTACCAAGGAGGTCTCCTAGATGTGGTGTCTTCACGAATCTTGACGTCTGATGTTCTGTATTCAGGATTCATACACCAGCATCCCGAAGCACACCTTTAAACAGTGGAGCCTGACAAAACCGATTTAAACGTCACAATATTGGCTTACATATAGTAAAATTCACTTAATTCACATCTGGCTTGTTTCATTATATAACTACTTGTCAAATGAAAAAGGGTTAGGTCACAGCTGCATTTTCATCTAACTGTTTCAACCATTGTTGTGTTTATTAAAACGGAGTCAGCAATGATACCCTGCGTAAAGTACGATCACCTATTCAAAATATAAGCTCAATGGAGCACACTTGTTATATCATGACAAACTGATGAAAAAAGACATTTTACATACTGGGTATATGTGCCAAATACTAACAGAGACAAAACATTCCAGTATATTGTGTAAAAAGAGCAAATGGGAGACCATGCAATAATATCTATTTCGAAACGAACCTATCCTCTTACTCGAGATTCTCATTTATGTAAATGAACAAGTAAGCAAATCACCAGCCCTATTTTAACCATAAATAATCACAACGACTTGCTCTGCAACAACCACGAAAACCTATAGTGCGAATTATATGTATCTATGTTAATTGCAAAACGTGTATTCTGGTCCAAATTGCTGTTTGTTGTTAAATGGAAAAATTCGAGATTGAGGATATGATTCAAGGCAGGAAACCCTGCAATCTGCACACAAATGCATGGTGGATCATATCTTTTGAATAATGTTGAACCTGAGAAACAAAAAAATCAATAAAGATTTAAGGTACCACAAAAAATAATAATTTGTAATAAACATTTAAATAAATAGCTTGCAAAAGACCAACAAATACAATCTCTTACTTTTTACCATCTGTATGCTCTATATCCAGCCATAAAACATCATACGGTATGTCATGTTGATCAAATCCTGCATTAACGCTAAAAAGAAAGATGTATGGCATTTTGCAATGAAATATATCGCTTTAATCTTACATCGTGTATAATGGTAGTATCGTGTTATTTATATATATATATATATATATCTGTGTGTATATGTTAAATAGTTGAGAAATACGCAATTTAGTAATCTACACTTCAGATCCCATCAGCAATCTGAACATGAATAACTATAACACACCAGTCTTGAATTTCCTGTAACACCCCCCTGATCTTGGACTCATACACACCGTAGGCATGTACTGCCTGAGACTTTCAGCATCATTTTAACACAACTGTAAGTCAACAGTAGGATGACCAGCTCATTTAAACTGGATGTATATCAAATCTTGAGAATTACTTTTGCTAGTGTCTGATCTGTCATTATCAAACGTCTTAACGTTGTCGTTTCGCATCAATCCAATTCATCCTTTTCAGCATCAAATATTAACTTCGCACCTTTTAAATTCTCAAGTTTTGATTACAGAAAATCAAGTCAAATGTAATTTTTCACACTGAAATTTTACTAGTTATCTTCTCCAAAGATGAAAATAATGCCACTTTTTCTGTCATAATTAGGGCACTACAACCAGATTTTGCTGCAGGTGTCTTATTTTCCTGTTCTTTCCTGGTTCATTTTCACTAAGTGGGTATTTTTAGTGGCTTTCAGGTAAAAGGGCATTACTGTATCCACAGTTCATGGTCTGCTGTGCTACGGGTGGGGTAAGAACTGTAAAAGCCCAAGCTAAATCCAACTTGCTGCCTTATGAAACGGTCATTTAAAGTTAAGACTTTGCCTACGATTTACAGCTGGGGATTCAACTCGAAAAAACATCCTCCCACCATAACAAAAAATATGAATCTTGAGTTATCAGTTATTACAACAATAGGGGTGTACTCTGGAAGTAGAGAAAACAAGCATTTCTTGGCAGCAAATTAACAATCAAATGGTTATAACATAAAAGAGGCAAAGGAGGTGTATAAAAAGGGTCCAAGCTGTTACACAGGTACAACAGTGAAGGATTGACCTGTAATGTTTGTATGTATACTGCAACGAAAAGTTTAACAAAAAATTGGCAAATGTTACTCAATATTGGAAAGGCAATGTATAATGAAATTGACAACTGCAAACAAAATACGAAATATATTATTAGTATAAAGACCTTAAGTTAGCTGTATGGACAGGGAAAACGTTGCCCTTTTTTTAAGCAAACTCACAAGCATCTAGCAACTAGGCTACCAGCTTATTAAAGAATCACCCCATCAAGGGGCCTAAATAGTCACATAAGTAAAAGAATGTATGGTCTGATGAGCCTCATAAGAATCAAGCATACATAATCTAAAGAAAGAAGGTGGGTGTGTACCTGAAATAAATTAATCACAAACTCACCGTTTTAGAGCAATAGTAATATAAGCAATACCTTTCGAACCCAGAAAGGTGGTCACAATTTGATACAGGCGAAAGCAGAAATCTTAACTGCTTTCTTCTAGCTTTCGTAAGGGTAGAAAACAAATCTCTATCACATTTGAGGAATATATGTGTCTAAACGCAGAACAATGGTTGCAGATTTCGGCGAGACCATAGGAGCACCTCCTTAATGTTGACGACACTGGTGTTAGTAAATTCTGGTCAATTTACCTTCTGGTAACTAGATAACCTCTTTTGCTCCGAACACATTACCGTCAAACTTTGTAACAAACGAAATATACATAATAGAGCAGCATTCTGAAACGTTGTAGAATTTGTTAAAGACGTCAAGAAAACTAAGGGGTATCGCCAAGATGATTATACGAAGCCCTGTTTGGGATGATTTTAGAGGAAGTATAGGCAAAGGCTTACCCTCTAGCCAATAGTACACATGTGATATGATATGCAAAATCTGAAAATCGTTTACAACAAACCTAGGTAAAATGGCAACAACTTGTACCCAATTACCTTAAGGTCAATGTTAATCCAACCTTTTCCTCAACCTCACTACCAAAAAACCCTAACAAAACCCAACAAAAAAACCAACAAAAAACCAACAACAAAAACCAACAAAACCCAATAACAAAAACCAACAACAAACCCAACAGAAACACCCTAACAAAATAAGAGCACAACGCCAGCATCTGTCCTTCCCCTCGGCGTTAGAAAGGGTCTGGTTGCATGAGAAAATACAAAGTGTTATAAGATATGGTCATAAACCTGTCGACGCCTGGATTGTGATAGTTATGGAAATGATGACCAAGATGATAATGATTTTGCTACATTCCAGGGGTATAATTGGTGCAAACAAATGTAAAGAAAGTAGGTATTTTCTTAAGTCAGTTATTGGAATTGGATTGGATACTTTTATAATGGCAGCCTGAGAAAATGACCAATTTGTCTTAAATGATGAAAGGAAAGAAAAGAAATGGAAGATACAGTATTTGAACTAATGCCTATCTTTTTTGTTGTCATCTGCTCTTCAACCTATGCTATCATCGCTATGTTCTAGACAAGACGATTTTTAACCACAAACAACCCAATGATTAAATATGGCTTGAGAGGGAAGCCGTCTTTCTTTGGGTGACTTAGCAGTACATGGGTGCAACGAGATATCCGGCGACAAGGATCTGATAAATCATTGCCAATAAAACTTAAGAAATGCACGGTGCAAATCAAGTTGGCTCTTATGTTTTCTGATGTTTTTGTTTTTTCAATTTCAAATAAATATTCTCAGTATCATTTTTACAAATAACGAAGGAAGAAATGGCGATGTGGACGGTGGACGATGGACGATGTGTAGAAACGATGTGTAGGACGATGTGTAGAAACGATGTGTAGGACGATGTGTAGAAACGATGTGTAGAAATATTTTCAAGAAAAATCACGTTAATTGTTCTACCGCAGAAATAAAGTTCGAGGCCTGAAAAAACCCTTTCAGGCACCAACCTCCTTTTTTAGGGAATTTCGACCCTTAACTCTATTAATCCCAATCATGAGACAAAAGGATAAAATAACAAATATTTAAAACAAAGTTGTACTTACTTTTTAACATCCTCTTGGTCATTGTAATTCCAACGACTTTGGTGGTAAGCAATGGAAAACAACTTGAAAAAAAGAAAAACAAGCAAAAAAGTAGGAGTTCATTTTCCGTGTTACTTCCCACATCATACTTACTCACCTCCAGAATATGTTTACGGTATACAAAACCCGAATTCAAAAAGCAAAAAATTGGTTTGCAAGTTTAATATTGAAAACATTGACACATGTAAGTCCTTTTATTAAAATAAAAATACAATCGATATTTGTTCGTAGTATTCAAATATATATAAGGACAAAATACAATCATATATCTAGCAGCTTGTTATGATTTAGCCAAGTTTTAAATTCGTCGTCAACTGTTCTGATATCCCTTCTGATGCCAATCGTANAACAAGCAAAAAAGTAGGAGTTCATTTTCCGTGTTACTTCCCACATCATACTTACTCACCTCCAGAATATGTTTACGGTATACAAAACCCGAATTCAAAAAGCAAAAAATTGGTTTGCAAGTTTAATATTGAAAACATTGACACATGTAAGTCCTTTTATTAAAATAAAAATACAATCGATATTTGTTCGTAGTATTCAAATATATATAAGGACAAAATACAATCATATATCTAGCAGCTTGTTATGATTTAGCCAAGTTTTAAATTCGTCGTCAACTGTTCTGATATCCCTTCTGATGCCAATCGTACGGCAATTCAGAACGTGTTGAGGTGTTTGCACGTCACCGCATGTGCAGTTCGGACTATCAGCGTAGTATTCAAAAACCATTTACAAGAGAGCTTAAATTCCCTTTTCCGTCACAAACGAAACCTTAAAATACAACCGAGATTTATAGTACTGACAGGAAACCCTCTGTGGAAATGGCTTTGTGTGCACACTCTTTGTAACTAAAATACGTCTTTTTCTATAAAATTATTTGCATTTTAAAAAATTAAAGGTTTATCGATATCACATAAAGGTTTTTTACATTATTTCCTAAAGTAGGTTGCTTTGCTGCACAAAACACTGGGAATAGAAGGTAACCCAGTACCTGATCTGGATTTCTGAATAACATTAGGTTCCTATATGGTGAGTTGCACCATCAGGTACAATTTTATATTCTTGCTCTGCTCCCTTTAGTATGTTTTGGTGCTTTGACTGGTTTACGTGGCTTGCCTTTCCCACAACAGCGAAACACGAGTGTTTGGGTCTCTTCTTACTAAACTGCAGCCCCTTATCTTATCTGAAAATGCAAATTGTACCACTCCGACTGAGAATGTAGCCAATAATGTTATTAAACTATATAATAAGACCCGCTATGCATAACAGAGCTGTACCATTGCTTTCGTTCAAGAAAGCAAATCCGATCACAACTCTAAACAATTATCATTCCGTGGTAATTTTCTGTATTCAAAATACATAAATATCATAAATACACCCACATCCACACTCCAACCTCTTAAATTTATGATGGTCACCAGTCATCATAAATGTGTTCCTTAGTTAACAAAGATGGTATGTGCAGACTAAGAAGAGAAAAGCTCAGGATTGTTACAACAGAAAATAAAGAATGTACAAGGAAGGATGACGGTTTAAACATAATACTGCAATGGTTTTAACATTTTTACCAAAAAAAGCTGCACAATCTTGTTAGAGTCACAAAAATGTCAATCTTTCAATGATTTGGCATCAACGTTACACCAACTTTTCTTCTACCAACGACTAATTTTCTACCCTGGTCATACCAGTGATAAAAATGTTAATGCAATCAATGACAAACTTCATACTAATGAACCAGGCCAGTACTAGGTTGGCATTTAAAATAATTCCAGGGGTTTTTTCCTTGTCTGACTACCGCGATACCAGTGAACTCTTAGATGTTTGCCTTGGTTTCTATGCTTAAGTCTACATTCTGACATCAACAGTTTATTGCACCATTGAACGAAACAATTCTCCGTTTAATCCAAATCCGAACAAGAAGTTTACTCCTGATCAAGGGCACACAATCTTTGAGGGGCCTTACTTGTTAATTATTAATTGGTATTTTCGTGTTGTTGATTTTTTTTCTCTTAAAAGGGACTGCAGATCCGAAATCTAGTAGTCATTCTAATAACTACACTTGTAATACACAAAAAGTAAGAACAAAATTACAGAAATAAAGGTACGGAACTAGGAACCTTCTTAACAAGTCACTTTCATAGAATAAAAAATCACATTAGTAAAAATACGAAGCCCTTTATTTAATGTATGGCTGAATTCAAATAATCTAAATACTGCAAAGGATTGCAACATGACTACTCACTGGTGGCAACATGGTTGGACCTGTCAGGGCTGCATACTGTGAAAACACATCATAGGGTTTGGGTCCAAGCAATACAAATGCATCAATTATTCCACTTTCGGATATCCAGTGTGTATCCATCTCTGGAACTGCTTCCGTTGCTTTGAAAAAGGACATCAAGGAGCTAAGTACTGACTAAAAGGAGGAAAGTCAGTGTCAAAATGAACTTAACATTACTGGTAAAATAATAAAAAACAAATGATAGAAAAAGAGGGTAAAATATGAAAATTAGTAATCTACGAAGAAAAATTCACCGTTAAGGTACAACTCACTGCATGTGTTGGATCTCTATCCGACTACTTAACCACCAATCAAGAAGAACACCGCAATTAAGAAATGCATTTTAGTACTTAAGTTTGTGATTTACAGGGTAGTCGTACTCTAAACTCTGGATACTAGTACCTCATTGGAACAAAACAGGTACAGCCTGGTTTTTAAGTATTCAAACTCGCTAAAAAATGCAATGTTGTTCTTTATTTTATGGTGGTTTAAGAACCAACAACACAAGGTTTGAAGCTTTGAGGGCAAAAGAAAAATAATTTCACTAATATCTGTATACCGTTTATCCGAAATTTTGGGTTACCCGGCTTATTTTGAATATTCTCATGTCACAAACCCGCACTCAAGCAGATTTACGTTGTCCATCCTCCGTAAATACCAACTCAATGATACAAAAACAACCATACTTTAAGTTCAACAATCAGTTACACATTAAACAGGGCTAATTATGGGATAACTGCAACCGAAAGATGACAGCCCTGAGCCCTGACAACACCCTATTTCAACAAAAAGTATCGCAGCAATGTGTCTTATGAGTGCTTTCGATTTTGTCTGTATTATATTTCATGAAAGGTTTTGTATACTGTTTTTGTGCCACTAGTATGCAGGGTCGTTTATAAAACCAAATTGTAACATACAGAACTTACGAGTAAATATCTTAATTTGACATGGTATTATCAATATAAAAGTATATGAAAGTAAAATGCGTCAAAATGAACCAATAATAAACCACTATTGAGTGGCGTAAATCCCAAAAATATCATACTCATTAAGTCTGGACCTTTCATTGTGTTTATTACCACACGTTCATTGTGACTCAACATATTTTTAGGCTTCCTTTGTTTTTCCCAAATATTCTGTAAATGTCTTAACCTGACTGGATAACCCAGAATCTGCATAATTATTAAAAATAAGCAAAAAAGAAAGGGTCAGGTTTTCACATTGCATTTCATGATATTTATGTAAAAAAGAACCTGGATCTCACTTTAAAGAGATCTTTAGTTAATTTCTTACCTTGGAAGTTTCAATATCCACCCAGGTCTCAGCAGCATTATTCCAAAAGATACCAGCTGTTCTCTTTGCGCTGAACAGAAAAAATGTTCAAAAACCTAAAATAATTCTATCTGAATATTTTAATGTTAAAGATTTAGCTGTCAAACTTGACTCCCTGGTTGCTTTAACGACCAAACACACAAATAAACAAATAAAGTAATTATCTAAATAAATATGACAGTGTAGGTGATCAGCTGACACACACAGAGAGACACACAGACACACACACACGGACACACACACACACTCAAACCAAACAGCCATTTAAATGCGTGACTGAATAACAAATTAACGGAAGAATTTACTTACTAACTAAATACTACCATTTACAGTTAAGGTAGTGTCTCCATACCAACACAAGTCCTCGTTTACACAATGGTCATTCTCCAACGCCAAGACTCCTACACAAGCGTACGTTTAATCCTCAAAGACCTAAGGCGATTCCCAAAACCCTAAACGTGAAGTCCGTAATCTTTCTCTACTCCTTGGCCCTTGAAGAAGCATCTCCACACAACTCTTCAATGCGCCGTCATGGGCAATCCTTTCAAAAATTCAAATCTTCAGCTTGTTCATTTTTTTCAGTCACAAATACTGAATAGCTTCATTTCAAACATCATCATGACTTACTTTCTTTCAAGCTAACATTGCATATCTAACGCATCATGTTCATACTATTCTATTCCAATCTGTTCAGGACCTTTTTCTTTATTTTCCAGATCTACCCATAACATATAACTACCATTTGAAACGACCAGCTACCTAATAAATTAAATAACTGTCAAACCAAGTAGTAGTCTGTTAGACCACCCAACAAACCAACAGACAGAAACAGACCAACTTGAAATTCAAATTTCTATTATTTGTAAAAATGCTGATGTCATTTTCGGCCAACCATACGTCATAACGTTTCGTGGTGTGAACGTTAAAAGCCTTAAACAGAACTAAATCTGGCGCTTGCATATGCTCCGTGGACTCCCTGTTATGATAACTTGATTGTTGTTTTAAGGACCAAAACCCTCATTAATAACGGCTTCGATGTTGCATACGCAAATCTCCTATGCAAATAATTTCCAGATGATAACTTTCCTAATACAGAATCCAGTTACTCGCAAGCTAGAGGTGCATCATACAGCAGTTTTCTGAGGTGATAATCAAAGATAGATATTTACATTTTTCATGTAACTCACTCACTTCATGTCTGACTCTTTTTCAATCCAATTAACGATTTTATATTCACACGACCGACAGGGTTCAATGGAGGCCCTCTATTAGAACCAGCCATAAGACAGTCCTAGTCCATTCGACAGTCTGACGATGACGATGATGATGATGATGATGATGATGATGATGATGATGGTGGTGGTTCACATACTCGCATCCAAGTATGTGAATTTTGTTCACATACTTGGATGCAAAGTACACCATTTTTGCTTAAAAATAAAACATCTTTCGTTATGTTATTGAGGATTGTCGAGAAAGACTTCTGCTTTCCCAATTCTTAAACAATTTGATCTATTTTGCTGAATTCGACCAAACACTTTCCTTTTTAACTCCACACTTCAAATCTATTTCTCGGCATCTACAAGTCGATTTTTTATCCCTATGCTTGTTGGTTTTTTGTTAAGTCTTTTAACAAATTGATTTCCAATTTCTTCTTCTCTCATTTCCTGACACGGTTATCAAAACTTTAAACTCAAATGTAGCTCTGTGGTTGCGATGGGGCTTATCATATCTACCACTACCTAACTTACATTTTACTGTGTATGAGTTTTTTCCTTTCTCATGCTTGATGCAAAGATATTAATACTAATCTGAAAATTCCCTGGTGAAAGACTGTGCACCCACGTGGCTTAGTAGTCTACAAAAATTTCTATTTTGTGTGGTATCTTTTACTTAATTTAGGTTGCGACTATTTGCAAACATTGCTTGGAGAATGGCTTTATGATTAACCCTTGTCTCTGAATCACTTATTCTAGGCATATTTCAGAACTACTATCTTACGAAGATTATACATAACCGAACAGCTTCCGAATTTTACTTCTGGCTATGCACATAACAGGGTGTTTTACGAGCTTGTTTTCCATTTTTCTGTTTTGTTTTTATTTCTTTCCCTTGTTTATTCTTAAACAGTCGAAAACTAGAGAATTCACATTATTCATATTTAAACTAAAAGATTTTTTGAGCGCCAGAGTCCAATAACTAAAAAATGCTTTACCGTTTATGTCGTAATTCCTGCTGTGAGATATAGCACAAATACCTCTTATTCACCGCAAATGAAGATGTGCGGGGGGCCGATCCTCGCCCCCGCCCTGATCCCCGACCCAATTAAAATTGTTCGGGGCGGGTATGGGGGCTCATATTGTTTCCCCCGCACATCTCTAACCGCAAGCCAATTTTTAAAATACAGATGTCATCCATGTGAATATAACTATTTTCAAATTTAATTCTATTAAAAAGCTGTTCAAATAAACCTAAATAAAACAAATAAACAAGGAATTTTGGTGTCTCACTATTAAAACACACGTCCATTCGCAACGTTTCTATTCGCTTCCTATTGAGCATCAGTATACATAGCATAAAGCTGATTGGTGCATCAAGGAACAAAGGCCAGCCAACATAAAAAATTAGCAGAAAAAATTTACCCGCAACATGCTTACCTGTGCGCTACCATGAAAGGAATCGATCCGTACAATGCCATTGGGTTATCCAGCTCATATTTAAAAACATCCAGGTTATAAAGGCGGTAGGGATCTCTACCTCTAACAGTCAAAACAAATATCAAAACAAAATCATAGACTACAAAATTATATATATATATATATATGTTTATAACAACGCATTTCAATAAATTATTAACAAGTTAAGTACTTGTTTGATAAATAATTTTCATTTTTGATGACTCGATTTAAGTAGTACCTAAATTTCTAGTTATCATTTGACTATTTCTAAACGACTTTATACGGAAAAACCGTTTCATTTCGTAACTTCTACTTTGCTTTTCGGTAGAGGTAGGTAGGCAACACTTGAAATATATTGTTAAGATTACTTTATAATATGCAAGCCTGTGCAAGTAAAATCAGTGTTTTCGACAAAATACCATTCATCCACAAACCCAAGTGTAAAACATTACAATGGTATCATATTTAGCCACTTCCCAATATTCGAAACCCACACAAGGTTAACGCAGTGAAATAAGGGGAGTAAATTCATAATACAACGCTTACTGTTTCTTCAGTTCGATCAATAATCGGCCCCTTTTTAAAATCAGTACAGCCATCTATATAAAAAAACGGTCCGTAAAAATGCGTCTGTTTAGGGTGCGGGGTAAAGAGCCCATCACGGAACCTGAACTATTGATTACATCAGTAGGGTCTACGTGGGGTAGGCGGTGAAGCTCAAGTTCAAGAATAAATGGGGCTCAATATAAATCTCACAATATAAAAAAAATAAATATAAAAAAAATCTATTCTTGCCAAATTCCTTCTCTGCGGCTAAATGACAGCAGGAGGAAATGACTTCATACAAGAAAGGAGTTTTTTAATTAATCTACTAATTAATCTAATTAATTTAATTAATTCAACTGGCAACTGATACCGTATATTATTTGAAACAGCAAAATTGGTAACAAAAAATTCAGGTAACGTGTAAACATTACATTTATGAAAATAATCCACGACAAAAATAAACTGTTATTAAAATCACACCATTCGTTGACCCCCAATAAAAATTAATTCGGAATAACCAGACGTATCTATTCATAGCAGTTATTTACCCCGATGTTTTCAATGCCATGGAATCAGCATGCTCTGGTATACCATACACATGTTCAAAGCCAATGAAAGAAAAATCCATTGCAACAGCACTAGGCCCTAAAATGAAAAAAACCTCACAAATAGGCCCGACGTACATAAATAATTGCTAGGTCTGCTAGGTCGAATGCTAAAATCATAAAGAAAATAAAACACGTTAAAAAAAATAACCAAATTTCTTTAGACAACAGTAAGTTAAGTTTTGAATACTTCTGACTGGTATAAATCGGGCTTGCTATCTCAAAATAAAACGCAGTCACAAATATCCTCAAAACACGTAAAGCCCTAAGTTTTCAAGATAAACAACAATAAATGAGCTGTCAACTGTTCATGTGTTCTGTGTTTTCTAATTAATTCAAAAATAAAATCTACGATCTAACAATAAAAGTTGTTTATCAAAATTTGTAGTACTTCTGAGAGAACAACAAGTTACAAATCAAAAATGAAGGATAGGTGAGCATTTTTTTTCACGCAATCTCTCTCCCCAAGTATAGGTAAACCATTTTTTCGGTTATAGTGGTCAGACATACATAAAATACATGTCGAATATTTGTACCAGGGCGATCTCAGTTACAAGGACATGTACTATTTAAAGTCCTCAGGTATAAATTTTAGATAAATATCATTATTCAATGCTTGGATAACAAATGGCAGTTTAGTTAATGTTGTGGGGCAGGTTTCAGGTACTAGTTCTGCCATAACATACGTGTAGTGCGGACAGTTTGTTCGCTTTTATTATTATTATTATTTTATTATTATCATTATTATATTGGTGTCGCACACAAAGTTATGATCTTAAATCGCTAGTAGAATTTCTTGAGGCATGGTGTCAGCAAGACTCCTCAAACCTCAAGGACTTTCCGAAGTACCCTTGCAGACTGAAGTAACGCAGTTTTCTGCAGTTCGACTATTCTTGTTTTCAACCCAAGTTCTCCTAACTACTTTTTAAATTTTTTTGGTGGGGTACCCAGAGCTCCTATGATGATCGGAACCACCTTTATCGGGATGTCCAATAACTTCTTTAATTCCCTCGCTAAGTCTTGATATTTGAGAACTTTTTCCTGTTTCTTGGCAATTACTCTAGAATCGTAAGGTACTACAAAATCTATAATGGTACACTTTTTTTTGTCTTTATCGACAACAATCATATCAGGTCTACGTGCCTCAATGATGTGAACAGTTTGGACATTAAAGTCCCACAATATTTCGCACTTTTCATTTTCAATTACTGCTTGAGGATTGTGGTCATACCACTTAGAAGAGACTGTTATTCCATTAACTTGACACACTTCCCAGTGGATTCTTTTACCAGCTTAATCATGCCTCCTTTTATATTCTCTCTGTGCAAGCTTAGGGCATTAGCAAAGTATATGGCTGATCGTCTCATCACTCTGATTGCACATTCTACACTTGTTGTTTCTTTGGCTTTTGTCAATTGTTGCTTTGATGTGGTTTGTTGTAATGGGTTGTTTTTGCGCTGCAATTATCAAAGATTCCGTTTCACGTTTCATACTTCCATCTTTTAACCATAGCCATCTTTCCTCATTAGAGATCTCATCTGTTTGTCTTACGAATTGTCCGTGTAACGGTTTTTCTTTCCATTTGCTTGCTCTTTCACTCCTCCTCCTTTTCATAAACGTACCAGCATTTTCGTTTACATCCGTCGCCCCTCCCACACTTCTACCCACAATAATCAATTCTTCTTTACTACTTTCAACATAGCTGTTTAGACTAGCCCTTGCCTGCAGTATTGTCTCTTCCACACTCAATAGTCCTCTGCCACCTACCTTTCTTGGTAGGTAAAGCCGGTCAACATCACTTTTTGGGTTGAGGGCCTTGTGCATCGTTAACAATTTCCTAGTTCTTTCGTCAAGTTGTTTCATTTCTTCCACCGTCCAGTCAATGAAAGCAGCCGAGTATCAAATCAATGAAACAGCATATGTGTTGATGGCCTGTATAAGATTCCCCCCATTCAGTTTGGTTTCCAGAATTTTTCTAACTTGTCTTTTGTATTTTTTAGACATGTTGTCTTTCATTTCCTTACTCTTGACTACATCAGCCTCGAGAATTCCAAGGTATTTATAACCCTGTCCTTCTTTCAAGCCTTTGATTTCACAATCATCAGGGAGTTTGATACCAGAGAAATCCTTCAACACTCCTTTGTACATTCTCAAGACAGCACATTTCTCAATGCCAAATTGCATTCCAATATCATTACTGAAGATTCTGACCGTCTGTACAAGCGAATCTAAGGCCTTTTGACTACCAGCATATAGCTTTAGGTCGTCCATGAATAATAGGTGATTAATCCTTTGCTGATCTTTTTCGAACTGATATCCCTTCTCCATATTTCTGAGGATATGGCTAAGAGGTATCAAACAAATGACAAAGAGCAATGGCGATAAGGAATCACCTTGAAATATGCCTCTTTTAATAGGGACTTCACCCAAGNGGGAGTTTGATACCAGAGAAATCCTTCAACACTCCTTTGTACATTCTCAAGACAGCACATTTCTCAATGCCAAATTGCATTCCAATATCATTACTGAAGATTCTGACCGTCTGTACAAGCGAATCTAAGGCCTTTTGACTACCAGCATATAGCTTTAGGTCGTCCATGAATAATAGGTGATTAATCCTTTGCTGATCTTTTTCGAACTGATATCCCTTCTCCATATTTCTGAGGATATGGCTAAGAGGTATCAAACAAATTACAAAGAGCAATGGGGATAAGGAATCACCTTGAAAGATGCCTCTTTTAATAGGGACGTCACCTAAGCTCTCATTGCCGCATATCAACTCCACTCTCCATGAGCTCATACTCTTTTTAATCAATTTGCATATATTCTCATTGATCCCTAGAGACTTCAGACACTCCATGAACCACGTATGTGGGATCATGTCGTAAACCTTCTTATAGTCTATCCATCCAACAAAAAGGTTACGCTGTTTCCTTTTCACTTCTTTCAGAATCATTCTGTCGATAAAGAGAAGATCATGTATACCTTTGGCGTTTTTGCTACAACCTTTTTGTTCATCGTGTAGATACTTTTTATCATCAAGGTAAGAATATATTTCTTCAGAAATTATTCCAGTAAGTATTTTCCAGACTGGTGGCAAGCAAGTTATTGGTCGATAGTTATTAGGCACGTTTCCTTTAGATTTTTCCTTTTGAATTAAAACAGTTCTTCCTTTCGTCATCCACAATGGAACATCGTGCAATTCTACACACTGTTGGAGATATCTACAGAATTCTTGAGGTAAACTAGTGAAATTTTTAATCCAGAAATCCTGCACTAGGTCTAGCCCTGGGGCTTTCCAGTTTGGCAATTTCTTAAAGACTTTAGAAAACTTTTTTGTAGATATTATGATATCGGTTTGCTTGTTACCGTCTTCAAAAGTATTCTTAAAGTCATGTAGCCAATCAGCATGACTGTTATGTACTTGTTCTTGCCCCCAAATTCCTGACCAAAATTGTTGGGCCTCAATTGGATCAGGAATTTCGCTTTCCGAGTCACCTTTGCTTTCTAAATCTCGGTAGAACTGACCTTGATTATTTCTGAAAGTTCTATTCTGTTGGTATTGGCTTATGCGATTGCTGTACCGCTTGATTTTTCCAGTTTTAGATTGCCAACGATTGCCAGCCAAGACTTACGACCTCGTCCTGGCCAGAAAAAGGAAAGAGACCGACTTAACTCTGCCGGACATCAAGCCGGTATTTCAAGGTCTCGGAGTAGGCTAACAGGTGCCATACCTTGCCCAAGGGTGACCTAAAGGTAGTTGTGAGAAAGGGAAACCTCATTCGCCCACGTCGAAACTCCACAACCGGATGCAGTTTATCGTCACACCCAGGGCAAATCATTATTATTATTATTATTATTATTATTATTATTATTATATTATTGTTATTATTATTATCATTATTATTATTATTATTATTATTGTTATTATTACGAATATTTATTTACAGGATAGCCAATTCAAAAAATTATATATAAAAATATTTACAGTAAATACAAGTTATCTTCTTCAATTGAGTCCTGTCAAACTGGTGAGCCTATGTTTATGTCCAAACGGTTGAGCTTACTTACGTAAACGGCGCGGATGGAATACAAAGAATTAGATTCACGATTTATAAAATAAGTTATTTTAATACATTAATAAAGACAGTGCTCAGTGTATGCAATTCCAAACAAACAAGTTTTAAAAATTGTACAAGACAAGGCGATTACACATAAATTTCTGTCGGTCTGGTGCATTATAATTACCAAATTTTCTTCCTAAATTTGACTTACCTCTGGGTTTTGAATCTGCATGGCTGCTGAAGTTCTCCTCCCACATTCCGTCTTCTTCTTGTTTTTCTGTCCCGACAGGTTCGGTTTCTTTTGTCTCTTCTCCCTCGCCCTAAAAGGCAGAGATATGCGCACTAAATTCTTTAAATAAGTATTTTCTAGTACCAATTCTTTGGGTGAAACCTTCTGAAATTAACAACACACAAATACTAACTCTAATAAATATTTCAACACTAGCTTGTAATTGTTGAACTGTTTATGTCAAATGTTATAACGCTAAGTCTCTTTACGACATCGCCCAGTCCAAGCCTGCAAAACTATGTAAAGGAATAATGTAATGAATTTTCAGATCAGCAAGCACAGATGGCAAAACGTTGGAAGACTACACTACTGACACGCCACACATTGATGCCTGTTGGCAAGAAGTTGGGAAAAAGATTAGAGACGACGAGATGGTGTTATCAAAAGAAGCAGAATGTTCCCTATCAAGTCGACTCAATTAGAAAAAAAGAGATAAACCTCCTTCGACCTGAAACATCTAAAGCCTATGGGAATACGTGTCTCTCCACTGATACAACCACAGAGGGGGTACAGTTGACCAAGTGTCAAATTTTAACAAATAGTAAGGCAAAGAATTAGACTGACCAAACGATGATCATCAAGAAATGGCGACATCCGTTGCAAGAAATTAGAGTTCACTTTGGGAGGCTGAACATATCAATGCCACCTCTTGCTAGTAGAAAAGATATTGGAATATAATGTCACCGTATGAATAGAACTGTCTTTTCAAATATAATTTTTTCTAGCTAAGATTTTTAAGATCTAGTAGAACCAACCAAGTTTGGCAGCAGGCAAATTCTTGCAAAGTGCTCGCGTAGCAACATAACAGCCCTAACTGTAAACTTTTCCCCCGGTTCATTATGAGTTCCAATCTTGTCATTTTCTTGTAACTGAAGTCTACCCCACCTATGTCACTTTTGAAGAAATGAATTAGTTCTGTCCCAGGTACGTATTCTTTAACCAACTCTGTCATTAGTTACAAACTGTACCCTTTCATAAACATACCCCGTATTTTCAGTCCCCGTAAGATTTGCTTTGTTAACCACACTTTAATTAGGTACACAAAATAACTTAATTGTTATTATTGTCTAATCTGAATCAGTTGAAAAGGTTGGGATGAAACGAGACTTAGTAAGCAGCAATCTGTCGTGTAATGCTTGTACTACTATAACTTACAAGGTAAACGTACTTTCGTGAGTTTACCTCTGATCAAAAGCAATCTCTTATCTTGACTTTCAGTACCACTTTAAAAAATAAAGTATTTATTATCTTTCAGTTACTAATTAAAGTCAGTCAAAAGCACAAAAAATAGAACATGAAAAATGCCCATGGTATACCTTTATGGTTTCATCCTTTTTGCTCTCGTCTGTTGCTGAATCAACCACTTCAGGGGGTATCTCCTCTTCTTTTGGTATGCTGGATAGAGGATAAAAAATATATGGGCCTGAAAATCAAGTCCTGAGTATTTCATACAAGTTTCATATAAAAATTAGCTTAAAACTAAAATTTCATATACAGTTAAAAAGGCATGCGTTTCTGGTGATATTTCAGCATTCTAGTTCCCCTTGAATACACACCACCCAATTTATGCGCGGGCTCTCACGTCCCTTTTGTCTTTGAAGTTCCAGTGTAGTACATTTATTGATAAACATGTTCCTTTTCTGTATATGTACATACCATCGAAGCCAATTCTATCCCAATTCGACGTCAGGCTTTCAAGTCCCAACTTCTTCAGGTGGAATATGGTACTGAGTCCACCACCATTCTTGATACCCCACATCCGTGGCGGCATCGGCATTTTATTAGGTTGCAGCCGGCTTATGTCTTCCTTCCTGTGAGCCAAACATTTTGATTAATACAACATGATACTCCTAACAAAACTACTGTATACGCTTCCCCAAATACCAAGTGAAATTGCTTTACAAGTTAGTAAAGAGAGCAATTTAAGGGACTTATTACAAGCAAACTGACTTTCAAACTGTTGTAAATGTACAGCCACTTCCAGGAAAAATTCAATTTCCTGTGTATCAAAAGCAACCTATCACTTCACGTTTTTAAGCAGTATTCAAATTACATCACAGGTTTACAGTCGTTAGGTTCAGAGAAAGGTAAAATGCACCTTTTCAAATAACAAAATCACCCCTTTTTAACGTTGCATTTCCAAAATGAAAATAATTTCGTATTTCCTTAAAAGCGCTACATATAATGGCATTCCATGGTGATCTTTTTCATACTCCAACAAAGCAACACTCTTGGCACTTTATATTCGGATAAATAAAGGTTCAAATATTTCCCTTGTTTGAAAAATGAAAAAGTATACTCCAAACAGAATTCTCGAAACAGGTCCTTATGCGAAAGGATCATTTTGTTTGAAGGCGAAATGCATCTAAACAAGTTGTTAAATGATTTGAACAGAAGACGAAAGAAACAACATGGAATGAAGATGCACAAGAAAAAAACAAAGACAATGTGCAATGAACTTCAGAACTAACTTTCTGTAAGCTCTATTAAAAGTTTTTAAACAATTTTGCGCAGGCCATAGCTTTATTATTTTCTTCCAAATTGATCAATTTTGTTGTTTAGTGAAAGAATACGAAGAAACTGATGATTGGAATGATGATTGGATGTCAGTATGTTTTTCATGTTAAGTACGTGTGATTAAAAATTGATAACATTCAAAACACTGACAGAGGGCGAAGGCGGAGTCAATTTGCATTTACTGAATGACTGGCAAGTGTAATTGAAAACCTGGAGCTGGGGGTCACATAATACAAACATGCTGAATGTTGGTATTATTTGGGTAAAATGCTCCCCATAAATGAAACATTACTGGTTAGAATATTCCTACAGGGTGTCTTATAAAAACCAGATGTATTAGACCAGATAGCGGCAACACAATATGCTATGTAACAACAACTAGCTTTTGTTGCAATCTGCAAATAACAAGATACCTTTTGAAATATCGAAATGCGTTATGACTAGAGGTGCCCCCAACGCGGTCTGTGATTTTCTTGCCATTTCGCTCATGCCCCTAAAGACAACAGCTATGCTACAATGGTTCCATATGTTTGACCCCCCAGGTGTGTGCATCACCATCATCATCATCAGGCGGAGCTTGTATGGCATTCCATGACACGATTCCTCCAGCCACCTCTGTCAGTCACTGCATTTGGTGGCATTTTATTTGTCTTCCAAGGAATGGTTCCCATAGTAATACAATTCTTACCAGGTCCACCTTGATGCACTACCAGTGACCTTGAAATCTTAGCCTTTGTTGTTGAATTGTTTTGCTGATAGAGAAAATGTTGGAATATACTTGTTTTTATATTTTTCTAAGATCTGTTCAAAGCTGCACGGAACATTTCAGTCTATGCATCATCAAGCTTTTTCGCTAGTTTTGAAGTCAACTCAATTAAATCACTAGGTAGGCCACGACACAACTTCGACACAAGGGAATTTCACTGGATTAAACTAAACTAAACTAAACTAAACTAAACTTGTAATCATTTAACTTATTGTTTCAAAATGTAATTGTCTCAAGCAACCTGTACCAATATCATGAAAGAAAACGACTAAATAGTCACATATTTGCAAGATTTTAGGTTAGATGTTTGTTGGGTAAAACAAGAAATTGTATGACGTTGACCTTCCTCCATCTCTTGCTTTTTCGGTCAGGCATGATAAAGCCAGGTAGCCATACCTCAAAAATCAAATTATTGAAATTATAAAGGGCAGATATAACGATGTATGGGAAACAAACAAGAAAAACAGCTACTTGTTAGGCACCTGCTAAAAGTGGCTTCAAAATTCTAGGAGAAAAGCATTACCTCAGAGACTAAAACTGAACAACAATTCAAGAAAATCAAAACTTACTCTTTCATTCTGTAGTGCTCAAAATTCATCTGGCCCTTGTTATTCATGCTAATTACTATACCATTTTCATCATAAAAATCGATACGGAATGGTGCATAATTAACCACAATAAATTCTTTTCCAAACTGAATTTTGAATCCTTTTTTATCCTCACTAACTTGCTGATAACTAGAAAATAAAAGTTCAATAAAATGGTAATGAATTTTCGAAGAATAAGAATTGTCCAAGTATTATTGCTTTTCAGATACTTTGTTTTCAAATTTATAAGTTTTTGTAATCGTATACTACTATCGCTGGTAAGTTTCATTATAACGAAGCTAAAAAAAAACTTCAAATGGAATTTTAAGTCACACCACCATATTAAAATTTGAAATACACAAATTAATGTGTCGAAACACTTTGTAAGTTTACAGGTTGGGTTAGACTCTGATCAAGATCTCTGGACAACAAATTATCATTTGCAACCAATCGTCTGCCGAAATTGATTGTGAACTGAAGACGTCGTGTCAACAGTGGGCAACAGCGTAATTCCTTTGTAAAATCATATGCAAATTAACATTCACGAAAAGTAACGTCAGTTATCCAGCCCCAGCTTAATAGTACGAAGCTATCATCATCATCATCATCATCATCATCATTATCATCATCATCATCATCATCATCATTATGTCTTTTCAAATTTTCTATAGAGTGCGTAACGTTTGGGAACTACGTAACACCGGGTTATTACTCATAACCTGAGGTATTATGTCGTTCATGTATGTTTTCTAGTTTTATAGTTTTTCGATTCCTTTACAGAGAAAGTGCTTTTCTGAGAATGTGTGCCGTTGAGTTTAAAACTATTTTCTGGATTTCTGGCAATTGAATATTTCCCGGGATTAAATCAACGTATTTTCGTATATTACTTTTATTATTATTATTATTATTATCTGTTTTAAAGCTTTCGCACAGGCTGTTCGTATTGCCGAGTATTTTCCTCTTGGGCGAGCCACAACTAGTGGCCAAGGGCCAAGAGGGTTATTTCAAATGTCCATTACTTTTCTAATTATCCTCGCAGATCCCAATAAGGCTGTTTTTTGCACAATTCCAACATTTACTTCAAGACCTAACATTTCCATCCGGCTATTAAATCTTTTGCTCACAGCCTAAGGCACCAACAACTACTGGTACCACTTTCACTTTTCTTAACGACCAAAGACGTTTCAGCTCCATTTTTAAATCTTGATACTTTTCGACCTTTTCATTCTCTTTTTCATGTGCCCTACAATCACCAGGTACAGCAACATCTTTCGTTTTCTTCTCAAGTAATATTATGTCTGGTCTCCTCGCTTCTATCAAATTATCACATTGGATATTGATATCCCAAATCAATTTTACATTTTCATCTTCTACTACACCTTCCGGGCAATGTTCGTACCATTTTTCCTTCCTGTCGAGACCATACTTTCCACATAACATCCAATGGATCAGCTTAGCGATGTTGTCATGTCTCCTCTTGTATTCACGTTGAGCCATTTTACTACACTCACAAACAATATGTTGCACTGTCTCCGCTCGTTCTCCACACATTCTGCACAAGGGACTTTCTGAAGTTTTATCAATTCTATTTTTAATGTAGTTTGTTCGCAAAGCCTGTTCTTGTGCGGCAAATATTGTTGCTTCTGTTTGAACTTTGATGTCTCCTCGAGTAATCCATTGCCATGATAACTTTTTATCAATTTCCTCAGGCATTTCTCTAACAAACTGACCATACATTCTCTTCTCGTGCCATTTAGTTTTAATCTCGTTATGACTTGATCTTTTAAATTCATCCTTTTCCATCAAATTATCTGTTTGGATAACACCACCTTTTCTCACACCCTTCAAAAGCATCTCATTTGACTCTCTAATATATAGACCCAAATTATTTTCTTCTGACCATACACAGTTTTCGATACTGATCAAACCCCTACCCCCTTCTTTCCTCTTTACATAAAGTCTGTCAATATCTCCTTTTGGATGAAAAGCCCCATACATGGTCAA
>RDPX01000025.1:2219110-2249023 GCA_003991215.1 Morbakka virulenta
ATGTGGAGAGAATGGACAAGAATACTTGGGCAAGTAGATGCAGAACAATCAAGGTGACATGAACCACTGTCAGAGGAAGACCGAAGAAAACATGGGAGGAAGTGATAAGGATGAATCTGAAAGAAAAAGGTGTCAGCAGAGATCTGGTGAAGGATAGGATAATTTGGAAGTCAATTTCAAGAAAGGGTCCAACACATGCTAGCATGTAAAACGGACGTTAAACCGAATATGATGATGATGATTATTATTATTATTATTATTATTATTATCATCACCATTATTATTATCATCTTCATCATTGGGTGAGGAAATATGGTGGTATTCTGTATCGACCAAGTCTGGCAAAATTCTCTGACGGTATCTAGTAAAACTCACTTTTGATGTCATAGTGGAATAATTCAACAACCAAACAATTTATAAGAGAGAGAAATTTCTATACAAAATCAGCGTTTTCTGGGTGTAAACCTGTAAATTCTAAGGGGGAACAAGTATCTACATGTTTAAAATTCCATTTTATCACACCGTTTTTGACTATCCGGAACAAAAATAACAAAAGTTCTTTTGCTTTTGTTTGTTTGTTTTTTGCGTGACAGAAACACCATCTCCACTCAAAATAGCCCCAGAAACTTGTCCTAAAAGATGAAAAAACTTCTCTCTCTCACCACTCGAAACACAACTGTTTCGCTTCTTACACCAATAAACTTTATCATTACTATCCACTCACATAAAACTGTTGGATGGAAAGAATCTCAGTTTGTTCCAGCTTTACCCAATAACCATCCTAGTCACCAACAGACCATAGTAGTTTGAATAATTCACAAGTGTGTTGAATAAACTGGCTCCATCCCTATACAAAATCTATATAAACAACTGAGTAAATAGTAGTTTTGACATTACCCTAGAAAGTGATCATAACCAAAAATAGGCCTAGGTTGAAAACCTTGCATGGCACAAATGTCCTGAAACCTCCTGAAAATATTACTTACAACTGGGTCAAACAAAGTGAATGTGTTTTTTGACGGACATCAATGCTTATATAAAGAAAGAGAGCTATTCAAAAATAGACAGTTCGAAACTTTTCAAATATTTCTCCTCTGTTGCCAATAAGATTGACTTTAAAAAAAGTAAAAGTAAAAATTAACATCTAATAACCCCCCTTCCCCACCAGAAAATCAATATTGATTTGTTTCTACTGATATCAGTCCAAATATTACTTGTAAAGACAATAAAAAATAAATTGAATGTTTTTTCTCACCATCTATTTGACACCTCATAAAAAGTTGATATTTTTGTTTCTATGCTACTTTGCATAATGAAGTCATCAAAGCGATCAGTGTGTATCTTTTTTAATAAATGTATTACATTTGCCTTGTGCAGATATTCTGGTTACTTTCGATGAAAATCAGAGCGAGTTTGCAGTAGACTGATAGAACCATCTTTGTTATTGCAATACTGCAGGTCAACAGAACATTTAGGCTTGTTTTACTCTGCTAAGGGAATATGGAATATAGTAAACGTCACTACCTTAAATGTTACTTGAAAGTTTTCACCAACGTTTAGTGTGTCTAAGGTAGCTCCAAAACATCTGCTTGTGTTTGCGAAGCTATTTCTGTCATAATAATATCCTTTCAGTTCGCCTCGGCGACTGTTTAGTATTTTTGTTGCTTTTGGCAAAGGTGACTCCTTTATCCCTTTTTTACGTTTAATGAATATAACGAGCTAAGTTTCTTTAAAATAATAAGCCAACGCTTTTATTTTGGCACTCAGTTTATTTTTTATGGACAGAACAGCAATGCAGAAAACTGCATCAATTGCAAATTTAATACCTGTTTTATCACATTCCAAGGACTGATACCTGGAGTACTCCACATGTGATCAGGTATTAAACGATTGTTCTGTTTGGATCTTCTATGATTTGTTACTGTTTGGGCAAATTGTCTGAAAACAACTGATGTTTTATTCCTTTAATACCGTGCCTTAATTTTTTTCTAATAAGATAACATCAGGCAAAAACAGTACCAACAATGAGCCCATAACACTTCAACTATTTTTTTAAAAAACTTGTGTTTCACAATGACCCATTTAATTTCTCTCCAATAAAGATGATGGTAAATAAAAGCAATAACTTTCACAACAATCCCTCTCAGTTTAATGAACTGATTATTTTATTTACCATATGAAAGCATCCCTGTTTCCATCAAAATCTCATAATAGATCATTATCCATTTTGGGCTACCAAAAAGAGACACAATAATTTGGATCCTCATATTCTGTATGTCATTGCTGTGATCATGCTTCCGAATTTGTCATTGGCCAAACAATTTAGGTAAAAGTTAAATACTTTGCATAGATGCCCATCAATAGCAACTCAACGTGATAAAGTGTGGTCTAAACATTGGTGGATTGGAACAAGAGAGAAAATAAATATATAGAAAAATCCAGAGACAACAAAAGTGCATCATATGATCCTTCAAAAAACCAACAATCATTCAGCAAAACTCCCAATAACCGAATTAATATAAACTTTGTAATGCAGTCAAAGAAGCAATATAACATACCTTGTTATCTTTGGCTCCCCAGCAAGTGAGTCTTTAACTTCATATCTAGGCCTAATTGGGTTTAGTTCCGATATCCTTACCCTTGCAGTTGATTTCTCTAGTGTATTAATTTCAAAAACAAGTTTTACATTGTTTTTACTATTCATCAAATGACCAGTCACAGCTTCACTCTTAAACTGAATGGATTCTGGGATTACAGAGAAAGGTGTATTTCCAGGTGCTATTGCTCTGTTTCTCCTACAGAAAAAAAATTTTCAACTATAATGTATTTCAAGATTATAATATAAATTACACAAAACATTATCTACATGCACAATAAAAAAAACAAGTTACTGTTATAATTTCTGTTCAAACCTAATGCTATAACACACTCTATTCTACTTATATCAATAATGTTTAAAATATTGGCTTTCTTAGGTATGCTTTATTTTTTGTACCATTTTAGCCCATCAGCTAGCTAGCAGAAGTGTAACAGAAGTATATTTATCACACCAGGCAACCACACATAATCATCATTATAATTAATATCTGCATCATTTTAAAGTCTATGATTAATCTAATTTTTATGTTTAGAAATCAAACCAAGCAAAAAGCCACTAAGTGTATGAAACCATTTTAAAAAATTGTTGGGCCAAGAAATAAATGTTGACCTCACACTGAAAAACTCTTAAATTTTATAATGGAGAAAGGTACTCAAACGCCAGTCAATCTGGTCATCCAAGAAAAAAAAAATAATATAAAGTATTTATAACAATGAGGACCAATGACTGCATAAGGTAGGGGTGTGTGAATATGTGGTGAGAAATAAGACATATGAGATGTAGTAAACTGCTACATCTCATATGCTGATACCAGTGAATGCAGCTCATTAAAACACTTCTCATGGTATTACCTACAGAAAATGTTATGTCAATCCACATTTCATTGACAAAGCTTAAAAAGTAGCATGTCTCTGAACCAAATCAAGAATACCATGATGATTTGACTGATTATCTGTCTAGATATTACAACAGTACTCGATGCAAGGTCAAATGGTAGATTTATCAATACAAAATGGCCTCAACTGTAATGTAATTTTTAGGGCAGGCAAAGAACCAACTTTTTTAGAAGCATACTTAGTAATAGATTAAACCTTAAGGACCATAAGAAAGATAGTAAAAATGAAGGCAGGCTCAATGGCATGGATTCCTCAAGAGGAAAAGGAATCTGGCCAGGTTTAAAATCAGAATCCTTGTCCAAGAATATTGTGATGAGTCAATGACTTAGCTTTGTACTGGATGATATCAGGTACATTTTTGCAGCAGTGAAAGAAACCAGCCATTTTCTTTCAGATTCTCAAACAGTGTTAATGTCTGACTCTAAGTCTTCAACAAATCTGACTTGATCCTGCTGTGTTTTACTGTGGCCAATGACAGGGTAAAGATCAAGAGAACTATTATTGTTACTTGGCCTTACCACATTTTTAATAAGTTAAAAAAACAATGGAAACTTACTTGCAAAAACTACTTTGATCACAATTTTTAAAATTACTTCTATCAACTCCAACACATTCTTTCAGCCACAAATGTGTGATGCAAAACCATATAAGGAGCCATCTGCTGCAAAAATAAAAACTATTATAACTGCAATGAAAAAAACATATGCATTGTACAAATAATTTCACAAGTAACTAAGTGGAATGTACAAATAATTTCACAAGTAACTAAGTGGAATTTCAATGATCCCACCAATATGCCACAATCATCATATTAATAAGGACTTGCCACTCAATGACTCAGTCAATTTGGGTTAAATCATAGGAAAAGAAACCTTTCACCTTACAAACTCTTTTCTATTTATCATTATTTGGGTAGTTTGTTAGTTATCTACAGCGTAGATTTCAAAGCTCTAAACATGCATTTCAAAGGGTCTGTTAAACTGTTTTTGCATTTATCTAGAAAACACATATCATGTATTGGAGGTATTAAACCATACAGATATGGTTATCTATAGCAATTTCACAACTGCATATAAACAAATATCTAAAATTTTGGAGCTCTAATACAAATTATCTTTGACCAATGCTGGAATCCTTGTCTTTTGTAATGAAGCAAAAGCCTTTTCAATAAAAGTAAAAAAACTTGGCTGTTGGTTTTTGTTAGAATTTTCTGAAAAAATAGTAGCACTGGAATGGGGGAAAGTAAGGTCAATCTATGGTACAATTTAAAAACAACAACAACTACATTTCTGTTTAAGTTTGTTTGATTCTCTGTGGAATATTTTTTATTTTATTATGCTTGGTGTCCAACATAAAAATTAACAAGATAATACTTTTTGTTTATATTTCACACCACAGTGTTTAAGAAATATCTTATAACTTTGAATTGACACAAATTTTCAGTATGATATATTACTGCCCAAAAATTGGATGGAGGTCAGTCACAAAGTGAGGTACATAGTCAGGTATAGTGGTTGAAATTGATTAGATGGGCATTGATGGAAGAAGGGTAATTAATATTTCAAAGAACAATTTTGCATGTAACAAGTACAGTTGTACAAGTGTACTTATCTCTGCCACAAAAAGCTGTTTCTAAAGCTGCTTTGTTCTGATCAATGGGAATTTTTGTAGTTCCCAAGTAGAGACTACTTTGACACCTTTTAATATTCAGTTACTGCTACTAGCTAAGTTACAAATGCCTAGTGAAATTGATTGTGATGTGATAGGCAAGTTTTTAATAGGCAAGTTATGCTTATATGTGTCCTACTATATAAACTTTGAAATGTAAACCATAAATATAACCATGGTCCATATCTTCCTGATATTGACAACATGGGGTCTTTTTGGCATAATGGTATGTAACTGTTCACCTTAGCATACCTTTTAAGCCACTGGATTTTTTAAGGCAATTATATATGCATTATAATATTATAAATTTTGCAATTTAGAGAAATTAATGTCTCAAATGTACCAAATGAGCTTCATTTGTCTACTGTATCCACTTCTCTTCAACTGAGAACTTATTTTAAATGTTATGGCTGATTTCACTTAAATTCTGAAAAAAAAGACCATATTTTTGTTTTTGCATTAGCTCCAGAAAAAATTGTATATTTTTCAATCAGCAAAAGAAATAACAGAACCATTAATGTATGGCAATTAATCAATTTCTTATAAAACTAGTAGCAGAAGTAGAAGTAGCTGTAGTAGTAGTAGTAGTAGTAGTAGTAGTAGTAGTAGTAGTAGTAGTAGTAGTAGAAATAGTAGTAGTAATAGTAGTAACAGTAGTAATAGAAGGAGGAGGAGGAGTAGCAGCTTTAGTAGAAGTAGTAGGCATGGGCTGTAAGACATCTACAAAATCACTCTAATCACATTCTTGTACCTTTTAAAATTGCAAATTATAATCGTATCTTATGTCTTACGCATTTGTGTAAGATGTATAGAAATGTATGGGAATATGAGAATAAGGGCCAATTTTCGTTTTCAAACCTGAGCTATCCCAACTATCGGACAAAATTTACTATTATTCACGAAATCGCTTTGCAAAAGACGGGAATAAAAAGTGACGTCTTTTGATTGCCGTTTTTTCTTCATGGGACTTCTCGAAAAATGGTTTATGTTATTTGAGAGTTGGGGTAACCTAGTTTTGAAAAGAAAAATTGCTCCTTGCTCCCCCAAATTTTAATTTATCATGTTAACGTAAAGGTTAATATGATAAACTGAAATACTTCCATATATCATGGAGCTTTATGATTAAAATAAAATTTATTGATTAAACTGTCAAAATATTTAACAAGCTAAGATATTCTAATAACGACCTGTCCTTTTGAATTAAAAATTCAAAAAAAACATTTTGAGTATCGAATTCCTGTCATTCACTTTAAGAATATTAAAATTAAATGTTCGGAAAAGGGCGGGAATGTCTCTTGTAAGGTACAGTTTCAGTGTTTAATGTACAGGGAATAATGCTACTGCATAGCACCATGGAAGACAAATTGTGTGCATCAAAGCAAGGGCAATGTAAAAAGCTGTTGGAGCCGTTACGACCATCGATCCCTTTGACTTAGTATAATTATATCGCTGAAATAATTAAAGAAACTATTAATACAAAATACATCGAATTCCTTATCAGGGAAACTATAAAATTTAGAATTATTTTCCCTTCAATGTAATCCCCAAAAAAGTAGTCTCATCCGACAGTGTACCAAAGATAATTATCGGTTTATTACAACATACACTAAAGTCTCAAATTGATATATTTCCCCCAGGGCAAAGCCCCCCAAAAATTTCAAGTGCCAACTTGTAACTTGCTGGTATTAAATAGTTTCCTAGCTATCCTTTTTGCTGCTAAAACAAAAAAATTGTCTGACTTAAAGTGATGTCCTACCTTTTCGTTGCTGGCTGGAGAAACTCTGCAACGTGTTCTACGAACGCCATGTTTGGAAATCATCAAAGACAACAGTTGATGAATTATTTTCTCATGTTGTTGTTGTTGCAGGGAGCTGGGGTTAAAGAGGATTCCCTTTTATTATCCCTGTGCTGCTATGCCCTGCTGGGTACGCAGCGGGGGTTGGCTTTCACAGACAACCAATAACCTGCAAGGAGGTGTGAGGCGCTCCTTCCCTGCGCAGTCTTGGGGTAGACCTTGAGCAAGTCGAGCAACCCCAAAGCTCCCCTACCAGGGTAACGGTGAAGTTGAGGGCAGCAGCTCAATGGATGATGCATTAGGCGGATGAATCCCTAGATCGTGACCAACGGCTGATGCATCAGGCGGTCAGGCGGAAGATCCGACAAACAGGACAACGGCTGGGCGCATCCCCTAAATGTAGGGACTGCGGTGGTAGAAAGGACGTTGGGGGCCCTACTAGCACTACAAACACCTCCAGACTACTTCTTTCGTCATGACTACGACACAAAGAAATCCATACCACATCGTCCGTCGCGTGGGTAAACAAGGGACGCGTTGCACAGTAGGCGACCAGGCTGGCAATGACAAATTGGTTACTGGAAGAACACAACTGAGGAAGCCTCTTAATATTGGAACATGGAACGTCAGAAAGATGAAAGAACCTGGAAAGCTGAAGATAGTGTGCGATGAGATGGACCGATGCAACATTCAAATCTTGGGCATCTGTGAGACAAACTGGAGAGGGAAAGGAAGTTTTAGATCAGAAAGGAAAACTATTTGTTTTTCAGGTAAGGAGGAAGGCGAAGGATACAGTCACGGAGTGGGAGTCATTATATCAGAGGCAGTATCCAAGTCCATCATAGGATATAGCCCAATTAGTGACCGTGTTTTGCACCTAAGGATCAAAGGAAGCCCATTTAATCTCTCCATAGTCGTAGCATATGCCCCAACTAGTGCTGCAAGTGACGAGGAACTAGAACAATTCTATGACATGCTCCAAGACACGATCGACTCTATTCCAAACAGGGACATGCTAATGGTAATTGGAGACATGAATGCAAAGGTTGGAAAATCTGATACCTCGACAAGTACCCACGATAAACATGGTCTTGGAGAGAGAAACGAGAGAGGCAGTACATTACTTGATTTCTGCGGCACAAATGGCTTAGTAATTGCAAACACAATGTTCGAGCACCATCCCCGACATCAATACACATGGTCATCCCCAGATGGGAGAACAAGAAACCAAATCGACTATGTCATCATCCAGCAAAAATGGAAAGGTAGTGTCAAGGACGTGAAAACTCGCCCCGGAGCCGACTGTAACACCGATCACCAGCTACTAGTGGCAAATCTACAGATGAAGCTGGCAAAACTCAATAACAACAATCGAATACCATTGAAATTGGACTACAACTGCCTAAGTGACCAATATCTGGTGTCAATAACCAACAGATTTGAAGCACTCCTCCAGGAAGAGGATGAGAAAACACCTGATGAACTATGGTCAGAAGGCAAAGAAGCTATTCTCAAATCCGCAAAAGAACACATCAGCACCAAGAAACGCAAGCATGTTCCCTGGATTTCAGATGAGACACTCGCTGAAGTAGGGAAGAGAAGAGAGTTGAAGTCTAGAAAATCGAACAGCAGTGAGGACGAACATATATACATGGACCAACACAGAAAAGTGCAGAGACTACTGAGGCGCGATAAGGAGAGGTATATCAATGAGCAGTGTTCATCCATAGAGGAGCATTCTATTACAAATTCCACCAAAGACTTGTATCAGGGAGTTAGGAACCTAAGCAGGAAATTTAAGCCTAAGGTTGATACAATCAAAGACAAAGAGGGGCACATCATTTGTGATGGTAAAAAAGTGCGCGAGAGGTGGAAAGAGTATTGTGAAGATCTATACAAGAGAAATAACACTATTCCAACCACGAATCAAGAGATGGAAGAATTAGACAGCGAACCTGTACCATTGCTAGAAGAGATCAGGGAAGCCATCAAAGAGCTAAAGGAAGGCAAGAGCGCAGGAGATGATGAAATTACTGCAGAGTTGATAAGGAATTCTGGGAAAGCAGGCGTCTTGTTCTATCACAGACTTTGCACCAAGATTTGGGAAGAAAAGCAATGGCCACAAGACTGGTTGAATTCGGTTTTTATACCCATACCAAAGAAAGGAGATACATTACAATGTTGCAATAACAGAACAATTGCATTGATCAGTCACAGTAGCAAAACCATCTTGAAAGTAGTTGCAAAAAGACTAAAGTTGACACTGGATCATGAAGTGGCAGAGGAACAAGCGGCTTACCGACCAGGCAGAGGAACGAGAAATCAAATCCTTAACCTGAAGATGGTTATAGAAAAGAATAGAGAAAGAAATAGGGACATCTTCCTATGCTTCATTGATTACTCTAAAGCTTTTGATATGGTTTCGCATGACAGGCTATGGACAGACATGAAACAAATCGGTATCCCTGTACATATCATCCAACTGCTGATGGGATTGTACGAAAACCAGAAAGCAAAGGTGCGCACGACCTATGGAGATTCTGAATGGTTCCCAATCGAAAAGGGGGTACGACAAGGATGCGTAATCTCCCCACACCTATTCAACATATATTCAGAGTGCATTATGAGAGAAGCACTAGAAGGATATGAAGGCAGTGTGAAAGTAGGGGGCAGGACTATCTCCAACCTCAGATATGCTGATGATGTAGTTTTGATAGGAAGCACAATGGAGGAGCTACAAGAACTGGTAGATAGAGTAAAAGAAGCCTCAGAAAATGCTGGACTATCACTAAATGCAAAGAAGACAAAAGTGCTGAAAATCATGAGCCAAAACACCAGGAATGAACACAGCATTTTTGTAAATGGACAACCACTGGAAAATGTCAATCAAATGACCTACTTGGGAGCACTCTTCACCAATGACTACAATGACACCCCAGAGATAAGAAAGCGCATTGCTGTAGCCAAAAATGCAACATCAGCTCTCACAACGGTCTGGAGAGATAGATCGATATCCAAGAAGACGAAAAAGAGACTGCTGAATGCACTAGTCTTCCCCATCGCAACCTATGGTAGTGAAACGTGGATTCTGAAGAAGAGCGACAGGATAAGACTCAGAAATTTTGAGATGTGGTGTTACAGGAGAGCCTTGAGGATAAGTTGGACAGAGAGAGTAACTAATGAGGAAGTTTTGCGCAGAATAGAATGCGACAAGCGTCTTTCACAGACTTTAGTGAACCGGAGACTGTCATACCTGGGACACGTACTAAGGAGCGAGACACTGGAGAAAACGCTAATCATGGGTATGGTCTACGGGTCTAGGAAAAAGGGCAGGCCAAGAACAAGGTACATGGACAATATCAAAGAAGAATCTGGACTAACTGTCATCCAGGCGTACAGGGCAGCACAAGACCGGGTTAAGTGGAGAGCCATGACAAAAGAAGCCACGGCGACTCAACCATGAGCCTTCCGTCCATGATGATGATGATGCTATGTCCTGCACACCTGAAGTTTCACGAGCACTTGCGCAAATAATAAAACAACAGGAATATACTGTGTTTATTACTCAGATAACTATCTGAGTGATAAACACAGTATATTATTTTTCATAATTGATCATAAGGCTTAATGGCAAGACATAACGCAAGACCTAAATTCAAACTTAAAGCCTGAATAACAAAATTCTACTAGGGTTTCTAAGTGCAGCTCTCTCAGTAAATGATATCACTACTTGTGAAAATACAAAAGGGAGAGCCAAAATCATAAAACTTCTGATGTAAATGTAAATAAGTGATAGGAAGAGGTGGACTGACTAACAAAGTGTACTTAAAACACATAACTTGGGAACAATGTTAGGGCTACGTACACAGTTACCAGGAGATGATTCTTGGAAAATCCCACACTTCTTAAGTAAACAATGAAAAAAGATATCACTATCATGATACACCACAGTGACACCCAGTCTATGACACCCTATGGGGGTTCATACCGTAACCAACAATATGCAAAAATTGAAAACTAAAAAAGCCTGAGAAAAAATTGGGTTTGGGGAAAAAGTGTCTAAGGAGACTAACTATGCCTACTAAAAAAATTGTTACAGTCTTACGTTGCTCATAGTTTCTCCATCCCGCACCTCCCACTCCAGGACAATATACATTTCATAAATGTAATTCTTTGTTTATCTCTTTTAGTAAACAAGAGCTCTTTGAGTCCCCCTTTTTATGTTAGCTGCACAGCAAATGATCTATGTCCTTTCACAAAGGTTTTGAAGAGTTTCCTCTGGTATCCTCGTTTCCTTAACACATTTTCATTCATTTTCTTCTCATACCAGCAAAAAACAACACATTTCTACAAAATCTAGTTTTTTTCTGTAGTTTTTTATAACTCAAAGGCTAGTGTCTCCATAGGTATTCAGTCAAAAGACTCTGCCACTCTTTCAATACCAAATTCTGTTTCAAGTTAGAAGAAGCAAACAAAGGGAACCTTTCAGTACCCTCTACTTCCTCCGTCTTCCCTTTCAAGTACATTCAATAAGTTTTTTAATTACAATGGAAATTATGAATAAATTACTTGCAGCAAGTTCATCACTCGCAGTCTACAAATTTACCCATTTTTCCCTCCAGCTATTTTAAGCAATTAGTCGATACTCTGTAATAAAATTACTAATCTGCTCACTGCTTTCTTCAACATTCAAATCACCTATAACCATGACAATATTTTGTACCTGGTCTCCTTCACATTTAAATCTACTTGGTCGTAAGTTTGTTCAATTCGGCCATTCATTTAGGTCACGTCCAGTAAAGCGGTCCCATTAGGAAGTCTGTCTCTAAATTTCGCTTTTTCACTATATGTTCGACAAATGCCATCTTCCTTTAGTTAATTGTATCTAACAGTCTCTCTTTACAACTCACTACAGTTTAAAACTGATTATTCTGCATTTGTATCGTTTTTTGTGAGTAATATATATATATATATATATATATATATATAAATGTATATTGTTATCTGTATTTATCATCAAACATTTACATCCTATTACTCCTGTATTTGTGGTAGCTGTTTCGTTGTTTACTTATTCACTTGCTACTGCCATTACGCTTGCATCTGAAACCCTCTTTCGTGGGACCGAAGAGCTGATAGTCTGAATACGACAAAATTGGCCATTTGAATGGGGCAACCTCCCCTGTCTTGTTGTTTGTCTGTGATTGTACCTTGCCATGCAGAAGGAGGATATTAGAGTTAGGTCTCACTCGTCGGATTCTTTTTTGAACCTTTTCTGGGCTTGAATTTATGCCTGAGAATTTGTTTCTCTTTTGGCAAGGAATCATTCAAAATGGCACGTTCAACATCATAGTAGACAGTCGCCATGATTTATTTTCAGTTGCTTGTTCCGTCTTCAATTTTTTGAATAGTTTTGGTAATGTAGTATGGTGCTATTCCATTGATTATCTCTTTGATTTCGGTTTATAATGATAAACCAACGTTTCTTCACCAGCGAAAAATCTTCCAAGGAATGTGTTTCTCTTTTGCTTTGTTTAGGAATCTCTCGCGGTATTCAACGGATAGATACTTGAAAATCCAAGTTGCTTTACTATAGTATAGTATAGGCACTTTGGTGGCACACCTTAAGGTTTTCTGCCAATCCCCCGACAGTTGTGTGTCTGTAAACCCTGAGCAAAGTATCTGCTTTTGTTACTTTTTCCGACAATTTTCACAAAAGTTGACAGACGGCCAGTACAGCGATTATGGACTACTGTCGTGGTTTCATCTTTTTTACCATTCCGACTGCAGATCCACGTGTGCACATTGCTTATGTTTGTTATACACATTCTTTAATGTGTCTGAATGAATATTCACCAGGATTTCCCCCATAGTAACAAGGAATTCAATCAGTGCTTATATATATACATATATATATATAACCAATATATATATATATATATATAACCAATATATATATATATATATATANTACTTATTCACTTGCTACTGCCATTACGCTTGCATCTGAAACCCTCTTTCGTGGGACCGAAGAGCTGATAGTCTGAATACGACAAAATTGGCCATTTGAATGGGGCAACCTCCCCTGTCTTGTTGTTTGTCTGTGATTGTACCTTGCCATGCAGAAGGAGGATATTAGAGTTAGGTCTCACTCGTCGGATTCTTGTTTGAACCTTTTCTGGGCTTGAATTTATGCCTGAGAATTTGTTTCTCTTTTGGCAAGGAATCATTCAAAATGGCACGTTCAACATCATAGTAGACAGTCGCCATGATTTATTTTCAGTTGCTTGTTCCGTCTTCAATTTTTTGAATAGTTTTGGTAATGTAGTATGGTGCTATTCCATTGATTATCTCTTTGATTTCGGTTTATAATGATAAACCAACGTTTCTTCACCAGCGAAAAATCTTCCAAGGAATGTGTTTCTCTTTTGCTTTGTTTAGGAATCTCTCGCGGTATTCAACGGATAGATACTTGAAAATCCAAGTTGCTTTACTATAGTATAGTATAGGCACTTTGGTGGCACACCTTAAGGTTTTCTGCCAATCCCCCGACAGTTGTGTGTCTGTAAACCCTGAGCAAAGTATCTGCTTTTGTTACTTTTTCCGACAATTTTCACAAAAGTTGACAGACGGCCAGTACAGCGATTATGGACTACTGTCGTGGTTTCATCTTTTTTACCATTCCGACTGCAGATCCACGTGTGCACATTGCTTATGTTTGTTATACACATTCTTTAATGTGTCTGAATGAATATTCACCAGGATTTCCCCCATAGTAACAAGGAATTCAATCAGTGCTTATATATATACATATATATATATAACCAATATATATATATATATATATATAACCAATATATATATATATATATATATTGGTTAAAGTAATTTTGTAGTATAGTAATTGAGGGTTCTAGACTATTTTTCAACTAAATAAATTTTCCCTAAAAATTTTTTTTAAATGTTCCAAAAACCAAATTTTTAACAAAAATGTCCTCAGTTCCAATATGTACTGATGAAATATCATGTTTTTAATTTATTCTTTAAGATTAATACAAAATATATGATTGGTATTAGCTCTAATCAGAAAGACAAAGTAGTGAGAATACGTTTTGAAAAAAATAGAATATCGCCAATAAATATTAGAGAACAGAGGAAGGATGATTATTATAGAATTAATTTTTCAAAAGTTGTATATATGATGGTTAATTTACCTCATAAAAATAAACCTGTGATTAGGTATAAAACTACTATTACTAAAAATGAAGATTGTTGGATTAAAATATTAAATTTGATTGGTGAAAAGATAGCTAAGATTATTGATAATAATAATAATCAATAACCATTTTACAGATTTAAGTCATAATAACATAAAATATACTAATATTTCTATTGTTAAACACAATTATTGTTATCATTAAAGACTATAAAACATAAATTAGTTTTCAACCTGCACTGTACATAGGAAATCATAAGTATTTATGAATAGTATTCATTAATAGTATGCCTTAATAGTATTCATTAATAGTAATCATTAATAGTTATCATAAATAGTTATCATAATTGGTTATCATGAATAATTTACTACAAACGTCACTACAAAAGCTTACTGTCAAGGTTATATAAAAGTTTACTACAAAATTTTATTCCAAAAAAATGATTAGTAATAATTGATAGCTACCTTACGATTTAAGCTGTTAATAACATAAATATATGTCTTTGATAGTAATTAAATTAAATAATAGTTATCGTTAAGACTTGTAAGATAATAATGTTTGTCCGGCCTACACTGTTATATTGATATAGAAATATGTTAGGTGAATATTTTCGATAATTCATTATAGTTTTTAAATCTGAAAAATATAAACAGAAATAGTAGTATCAGTCTAATACATATGCCAGTGGCACAAACCATGTGTTCAAATTCCATTGTTCTGTGGTCAGGGTAACCCTGCTACAATATAAAGTCAATACAGCCTGATCGTCAGAGTGCGGCTCCTAAACTCATCCTTCCTGTTGATGGAGGGTTTCTTTTCTGGAATAAATAGAGGAGCCTCAATAAATAGAAGATGCTGTTCTCCTCGATCTGATGATTTCAGAATATGCATATGGTCAAATATGAGCTTTGTGTTGCAGTGTTTGAAATGCTTGTTGACTGGTTGAGATGGTGCACTGTGCTCCTTGAAGCGGGTCAGGATATGCCTGCTTGTTTGGCTGACATAGCAGGCTTCACAACATGGACACGTAATTTGGTGTACTGTACCACTTCGTAGGTGCTCATCAAAAATTGGTTTCAACGATGGTAATGTTGTTTTCAGTTTTCGCAAAGTCATTATCAGTCTGCACGGTGTCTCGCATTTATGCAGTTCTCGTTTATAGTCTTCTGTATTGAATTCTTCGTTCGTTGGAATAAACTTTAGAGATACTCCTGGATAGCTGCAGAGCTCTTTTACAAAAAGGTTAGAGTCATACCAAAAGGAGTTATGAGCAATTGCTGGAATAAAGTCGGGTGTTTTGAAGTTCGCGTTACAGTCTTGGTGTGCGTAAGCTCGGAGCATACCTGTATAGTGACAGTGGTCGATAACTTTTATCTCTGAAGATTCAAAGGGTGTTGCACATATTTGACATGTGTGTGCTTGAGACTATGAGTAATGTGGTTTGGGAACTTTAAAACGAAAATTGTTTTGAAAATACGTTTTATAAATGAAATTACCATTGGTGACTGGCGTCTTGATAGGGGAATCTACAAACTGATAGGCAGAGTTGGTACGATGGAAGGTGTTTAGTAGTGGTTGTATATTAGGAAGTGTAGAAATAACGTTGTAGGCTGTTGCAATGGGATGATGTCCTTTTGCGTGAGGAAGGTTGTTGAGTATTTTCTGGTCTGAGTGGTTTAGGTTAGTAAACATAGATTCAAAGTCATAACATGCTGTGAATGGTACTTCAATTTTTGATTTATGATTTGAAAATTTTAGAGTAGAACCCGGTTCAGGTAGGTCAATGGCGGCTTCTGAAGCTTTGTTTCCTATACAGAAGCGTGAATGGTGAAAATATTTTGTTGGAAAACTACACGATGAAAGACAACGATGACAGATGTAACGTTTACGATGAGAGTTTGAGATGTGTTTATTTACTAGTCTTGACTTCGAGGTGATTAATGAAAAATGGTCATCATAAAGGAAGAGGTTAATAAAATTTACATGTTTAGCAATGACACTCTCAATTTCATGAAGATGAAATTTTATATCGGAGTCATTGGAGAGGTTGAAAGCTTTTAACTCATTGTATAGGGACGTATAGTTTTGGTCAACGGTTGGTGATATGCGCGCTGGGACTATCAAGCCTTGATCGAGTGTGTAAATGTTTATAGAGAGGTTATTTGCTTTTTCAAATTTATAAATAGTTAAGTTGATCTTTACGGGATATTCAAGCATTGATGAATCTACATTGGTTAGGTATTTGTTATACGAATAAGGTGACAAACGGTTATTATAATCTGGAAACAAGTGTGCTATAACAGAGTAAGGAAAACATCTGTTGTCATTGTTTTTTATGTTGACTATAGCATGTTTGTCTCTTATAAATTTGGGCAGTTCTTTATAACTAGAGCCTCTACGCTGAACAATTTTAGTTACGTTAAGGTAGGCTTTGTTAATGGATATAATTTTCCAGTCTGAACCTTCTGTATCCTTCGATTCAATTTGCTCGATCAAGTCTTTGGTTATCCGTTGCTCCTTGTCAAGTTCAAACTTAGTATATCGTCTGGAATATATAATATCTCTTGTGTCTCTACATGCAAGTTATGAGAGACAAAGGTTGCTTTAAATTCCATTGAAATTTTGTAGTTATTATGGTCAGACGCTATGCGTATAAGCTTTGGGTATAGCAGATTCATCAAGTCACTCACTTCATAAGACATAGTTGGAATAAAAGCCTACCTCACTATAAAGTTCGAAAAGCTGCTGTGTTCAATTATAAGATCTGATAAGTCAGTGCTGTAAGGGTCTTGGCTCTTTTCATCTTTCATTACTGAGCTAGCTTCTAATTGTTTCTCTAATATCTTGTTAATTATGGCAGCTTTTTTCAAAAATTTAAGATTCTTAACTTTGAAGTTTGAGGCAATTTTTTTCAGATCTTTAACAGTACTTTTCGACAGCTCCTGAGAACTGTAATTAGACTTTTGTTTATCGTTGCGAGTCTCCATTTGTACCTTTATAATACCTTAAATTTATCCTTGATTGAAAAAAGTAATAGTAATAATTAGTTACTACAGAACATTAAAGGCGGGAAAATCAGAGCCTTAAAACTGCTGTTTACTAGAAACGGCTGAAGAGGTCAAAAAGTTAATGAAACAAAATTTGTTCAGAATGGCCAACTTTTGGGGAAAAGAGAAAAAAGGAACCTAAACAGTGTACAACCCGTAATGATGTTGTGATTTGTAGATTGCAATATTGTTTTGTTTTATTTGCCAGGATGGTGGCCCAAAGCCCACCCTGATATTCATGTACATTTCATAACATGAATTATCCATTTTATGTAGATTAACAGTAGGGATCACTGGGATGGCACACTTTTTATCTTTTTAAAATCGTTTTACATGAAGGCTCGAACACGTTCCACACCTTAGTGTAGACGTCTATTTCTTGGTATAATTCATAAAATTTATATCATAAATCTTTATGACAAATAGTAATCATAAATGGTAATCATACATAGTGATCATAAATAGTTATTAAAAATAGTGATCATAAATAGTGATCATAAATAGTTATTGAAAATAGTGATCATAAATAGTGATCATAAATAGTGATCATAAATAGTTATTAAAAATAGTGATCATAAATAGTTATTAAAAATAGAGATCATAAATAGTGGTCATAAATAGTTATTAAAAATAGTTACAACAAACGTTTACTATAAATTTAATATGAAAGTTCATACAAAAGTTTTACTAAAAATATTATTTATAAAAATAATCTGTAATAATTGATAGTTATCTTATGATTTAAGTTGTTAATAACATACACATGTTTGTTTGATGATGGTTAAAGTCAAAGATTGTTAACATAAAAGAGTCTAAAACGTCCATTATTCTTCAGATCTCATTCTACAGTTGAACCTCGATTTTCCGAAGAAGACGGGCGGGAAGTAATTTGGTCGGACAACTGACTGTTCGGATAACTGATTATCCATAAACAAACGACACCTTACTCGATATACATGTACGTGTATTCACGTTAAAACACACGTTAATGTAAATATTTATACGGACCGGAAGATCTTGTTCAGATAATCAGAAATTCGGACAATCGGTGTTGGGACAATGGAGGTTCAACTGTATATAAGAAACATAAATAATCATACTGTGCTTTTTAGGGAATAATGATGTAGTGTTTTTATGCTTTTATAGGGTACAAAAAAAGAAATAATTGTTTAATTGTTTTCATAAAATTGTTAAAATAAATAAAATAAAATAAATACTTTTCATAAAATTATTTTCCTTAAACGATTTTCATTACATTTTTTAAATAACAAATAATAAATAATAATTAATGATAATAAAAAATAATAGATAATAGCTAATAATAATGAATAAGAAATTAAATAAATACTATAAATAAAATTAAATAAGTTGTTTTCACAAATTATTATTATAAAATTGCTGTCCATTAATAAACTAACGAAATTAAATTAACTTATAAGTAGTATTGAAATTGACTTTTTGAGGAGTCATGGCTCAAAACTTAGTCTAGTTACACCGAAACCAAAGCGTTTCGAGGTCGATTCCCGAAACGGACGAAAAGACTCGTCAACTTTACAAAAGAAAAAGCCATTGGGTGGCGTCAGAAGGGGCATTCGGCAAAAAATTTCTCACATGCCGAATAAAAGTCTCTAAGAAGGGTACCGTCTAAGAAATTGACGGTAAAGGAAAAAAAAATATTGGAATTGAGGAAAAATTTTATAGGAAATAGATTTCTCGAACATTTTTGTTTATTTATTTATTTATTTATTTATAATGAATCTTTATACAGGATAAAAACACTTCAACAAAAAGATATGCTGTTATCAATGTGCGTCCTGTAAAATTAAGATAAAAACTACTTTAAAAGAAATTTAAAGGATTTAGAAATAAAAACTGATTAACTATAAAATTCTTTAACTGACAATTTAAAAGAATTAAAAATTTTTATCTTTATTACACCCATTGGTAGCTCATTGTAAATTTTCGCGCCAGTAAACGAAACTGCTCTTTTTCCATATTCTGTCCTCATTTTTGGTAGCCTCAAGGAAAAATTGTTATTACGTATACCGTGATTGTGCTGAATAACTTGATAATATTCACCAAACTGTTCACATACGTCTTTAACTATGCACTTACGAACGAAGTAACAAATATGACGTTTTGTTACATTTTGAAGGCACGGTAATTCAACAGTACAGTCTCTTTTGTTTTCGGAGATAATCTTTGAAGCACGACTTTTCAGCATTTGTAACGACTTCAGTTTTGTCGAACTAAAGTTAGCTTGAAGAACACTACAATAGGTAAGAGTAGGTACCACCATTGAATTGTAAATGGCTTTTGCAGATTTTAAGTCAAGTTGAGGTCTTAATTTACCAAGTAGCTTGAGACGGTTAGCTGACTTCCGGTAGACACTATCGAAATGACTGTTCAGGTTTAAAGTGCCATCAATTTGAACACCGAGATACTTGTATTCACTTGTTACATTAATTAATGTTCCTCTGTAGAGTATCTTCAGGGTTTCTTTAAGTTTCGACAGCTTTTGTGACGTACCAGATATCATAGCCTCGGATTTTCCCTTTTTCAAGTTTACGATTAATTCATTTTCTTCAAACCACTTAGCGAGACTCTCGATGTCTTCTGAGAGTTTTTCTTCAACCTCACGCAATGTTTTTGCAGGGCAAAACAACACTGTATCATCTGCATATTTTATAATTTTCGCATTATTTATGCAGTCACAAATATCATTGAAGAAAATCAGGAACAGTAAGGGTCCTAGTATGGACCCTTGTGGCGCTCCGGTACATAAATTTTCTCTGTTGGATAAGACGTCGTTAAAAGATACTGTGATGGTTCTATGAAATAGGTAATCTGTGAACCACATAAGTTCAATGTCATTAATGCCATATGCAGTTAGCTTTGTAATTAGTTTTGAATGACTCAAAGTGTCAAAAGCCTTACTAAGGTCGATGAAGATTGCGCCAACAATATTCCCTTTGTCCACGTCACGTCTGATGGAATCGAGAAAGTCTGTAAAAGCAAGCTGAGTAAATCCTCCAGGGCGAAAACCGCATTGTGATGGTGAAAGAAAGTTCTTAGATTCGAGATGTGACATCAGTTGTTTGTGAACGGCTTTCTCGAGGACTTTGGACAGGATTGAAAGGACGGATATTGGCCTGTAGTTTTCGAATTGATTTCGAGCACCGGATTTGTGAACCGGGGTTACCCGAGCTTCCTTCCAATCGTTTGGTATCATACCAGTTTTCAGCGAAAGGTTTATTAGATGGCTTAGTGGTGATGATATTACGGAAGCTGCGTCCTTTATCATGCAGACTGGCAAACCACCATTACCGGTAGCTTTCTTTCTTTTTAATTTCTTTAATTGGTTTTCAGTTTCAACTTTAGAAACATATTGAAACTTAAAATTACTATTTGATCGTTTACGTATTTCGGATTGCTTTCGCCAGACAAAATCACAAAGTTTAAACGATTGTGATTTGAAAAGTTTATTTTCCAGAAAATGTTTTTTTCACAACGTATTAAGAAGTGAGTGAGCCAAATATCAAAGGCTTTAAATTTCGTTAGTTTCTATTCCTTATTTCTTGGCAACCACAGGCACTACTGCTACTTACGGTGCAGAGGGAACCTTTCTGTATTTTTTTCACTCAAACATTTTAATACTGCAGATAACCAGTCTATATCAATATTGTTTATGTTTTAATGAGTGATAAGCAAAAAATTTGGCAATAATTTACACTGGGCAACACGATATTTCTGGCGAAAGGTTTTAAACCAAGTTCTAAGTATATTTGGGTTCCTGATTACAAAAATGATCTCGGTTTTTGTCCATCATATCAGGATTTCAAGAAATATCATTTTTCAATTTTTGATGAGAATTACCCATCAGCCTATATATCGAAAGTTTCATGATAAAAACACGTGATTTTAAGTACTAGGTTTTGCATATTCTTAATCAAGGAATAACAAAGATTACAAAGTCCATGTACAGAAAATCAAATATAGTGACAGAATTAAAATAGAAAATAGAAAAATACATATATATGGTGCACAGGTCAATGGCAAATAGCAATTATCTGAACTTTCTTTTCTTAGCTGATCACTGATGTACAGCTTATGGGTTGTCTCTCATCAAGCTCCAGCAATAATCCGCCATTATATGTGAGTCCAACCGGCCTTATTACCGTTCTTTTATTGGTCCAATGTCCTGACGAAAATGCATTCCTTGTTCCTCGCTCATATCCTTAAGTTTCTCCAGAAAATTATACTAATGATTGTGTAAATAGCGAATCTTGATACTCATTCCACATCCAAGATCACGCAGGCTCAATAGTAGCTCTTTTACAATCTCTTCATAGTTGTCTGCTTTCTTATTCCCTAGAAAATTCTGCACCACATTACAAAATGTGTTCCAAGTTCTTCCTTCTGTCTCATTCATGTTTGTGATAAAATTTGGATCACTCATAAGTGTTCTAATTTGGGGTCCATCAAATATACCAGCCTTTTACTTCTCTTCACTAAGACCAGGAAAAGTCGAAGACATATAGCTGAAGCATTCTATACTGTGATCAAGAGCTTTGACGAACTACTTCATAAATCCAAATTTTGTGTGCAAGAGAGGAAAGACAATGTTCTTCCTATCCACTAGAGGATCATTGATGACATTCTTATCGCCAAATTCCAAACTCTATCGCTGAGGCATAGTTTTCATCCAATGCTCTGCTGTAGCTCTTCTGTCCCAGTAACAAAGATATCAGTGGTATTTTGTGTCCCCTCCTTGCTGACCTTAAAGAAAGTTAACCACTTTCAAATCGACACAAACTAACCACCCATGAACATGATATTACAACCTCTCTAGAACAATCTTGATGTTGTTATATACTTCCTTATGTTTTACAGAATGACCTATTGGTACCGAGCCATACTTATTTCCATTGTGTAACAAAACACATTTCAAACTTCTTTTGGAACTGTCAATAAAAAGCCTCCAATCCTTCCAATCATACGCTGGAAGCCCTATAAAGAGTAGTAGCCCTTCTGCATTAGTACAATAGACAACCTGTCCATCTGAATGGAAGTACTCACGTAGTTTTGCTTCCCAGCTACGATAAAATGAAACACTTGTGCCGGATTTCAACATTCGATTCTCTTGCAATCTTGAAGCCAACAGTTTAGCAGACTGTTTTGGTGGATAAAGATCTCTAACCAAATCATTCAAAGCAGACTGAGTAAACAGAATTGGTTTGTCATCACATGGCTGAAAAATATCTGTAGTGTCTTCTTCATCATTTGAAGCAGGTGAGCAGAAATCTATGTCATCAATTTTTGGAAGGTCAGTAAATTTTGGTACAGATATTTCCTCACTAAGAACGACTGGTCGAATAGCTGGGTATTCGACCAGTATTGCTTGTTTCTCTTATTGAAACCTTTTACATTGACAAGGCAGAAATAGCAGTCATCTAACTTGTTTGGTTCTCTCCAAATCATAGGCACTCCAAACTTAAGTTAAGGATATTTTTTTTTCTTTAAGACCATGATCTCAAATGCTCAACACAGGTTTTGCACACTTTGTGAGGAGCCCAATGCTTGTCTTGGTCTCTAAGTGGTACTTTGAAGTACCCAAAAAATACGGTCTCAATAAAGTCAGTAATGTTGTGCCTCTGATTCTTCAAAATATAGCTTTCGCAGATGTAGCAAAATATATTTGGACCATTTAAGCACTGTCTTCTGTGAAAAGTAGAGGCCATTGTTTGATCAGCAACACATTCTGCAGACAAATACAAGAAAAAACTTGTTAGCTACCTGAGTTGTTCCTTGAAGTTGGACCCAACCCCCACATCTTAGGCATTGTTACACAAAAACTCAGCAGGATAAAAACAATAAAGAACAAAATGTTATGAAAAATTTAATAATAAAACACTACCCCTGGACAATGGTGTGTAAGTTGAAATCTGTTTGTTTACTTTTGTATCATAAAAAGTGGTTATGTTATGCATGTTCAAAGCAAACGAAGATATTTTCCAATTTATTGCGAGGCTAAATGAAAAGTAAATTTACCAAAATAAACCGTTTAATCCGGCCCTTTTGCCACACTACTGAACAGAAGGATAATTTTTTCTTGAAATTCATGAAAATGGGGTATATACCTCTAGCGCAAAGACGTGGTGCGATAGAGAATATTGGAATTCAGCACACTCAAATTACTCTAAAACTGCTCTCAAATTCCATAACAGAGAAAATGTTTTTTTTATACCAGTGTTATCAGTCGACAAAAATTATGTCAACGCTGCAATATCATCATATAAAACCTAATATCATAAAATAACAGAGACAGCAATCAAATTCTATAAATTGTCTGAAATGACTTAGGCCTTCGTTATTATTTCTCATAAATTCATTTCATGTTTCTATGAGATACGTTGAACATGATGGCCTAGCTGGAGAACATTCAACAGTGCATTTAATCAAAAACATCACTTTTTTTACACTTTTGTGTGTGCTTTACATTCTCTTATAGGGTCAAAATTATACTGATAACAAAAGATTATTGTAGTTTGGTTGCATAATTTGTCTTGAGATTACCTAAATCTACATGGTTAGTGCATTAAAACAAGGGAATAAAAATCCTATGAATTTTAGTGCGGCAGATTATGTCAAAATCGATTATTGTTATTGTATTTGGATAAAAGACTTCAATAACGATGTACTCACATAAACATTTAGTTGTATCTACTGAACAATATTTGTGAAGTGTATTTATACAGTCATTAAAAATTTAGCATGACGCATGAAGCAACCAGGTTTTAAAATACGCAGAATAGAGCTACGAGAAATCCATACCGATGCTCAGGGAAACATATGGCAATAAAATCAAGATGCAAAAAGCCTTAAAGGTACAGTAAACCTAAATGTGCTTACGAGTATACATAAACTAGAAGATCTTCTCAAGTTTTTAACTTGAAATAGAGAATAATGAGAATACTTGTCATTAAGAAAAAGGTAGACTATGTGCACAGCTATTGGCACGAAATCTTTACCAATGTAGGCCAGTCAGGGACGCTTTTTCAATAGAATGATCAATGGTGACTCAATTATCATACTGACTGTGTATGATAATTGATTCAGAGGGAAAAGAACCCGCATCAGATTTAAAATTGTGGTAGAGATTATTGTCCCAGCATAGAATGCATGACAGTAGACTAAACAAGCTGAAGAGGCAATCTACGAAAGAGCAAGCTTTGCTTTGAGCATACAGGTTGTAGGCATTCTCTTTAAAAATATTAATCAAATAACTGAATCAAATCTAATGGTAAACATTGTACATCAATATGTGACCAGTAATCGATAACTTTAGGGTCACTAGCACAATATTTTTACAATGAGAAGTGTAGTGTGGCAGTGAAAGTAAATGGAATAGATAAGCTGATAAAAACTGAGAGCGATTCCTAACTTTTTCATTAGCTACCGAGAAAAATTTTCTTCTCTACAGTGATAAAGAATCCTTTTTGCTAAGAAAATATATCCACTTTTGATTTACAATCACTCTCACGACAAAAGCAACTTCTCAAAAGAGCTTACCAGAAGATTACAAGAAGCCTAAGATTCATTGGCTTTCGTCATTGCAGTAAGGAACGTCTCTTTTATAGAAAACCTCGGTAATCCAAATAAGTACGACACAGTTATACAAGATCAGATCTACTACGAGAATAAAAAAAATTCCTAATATCAAGACTCACACTACACTATACTAAGTGCTGGACCAAGAAGTTACAGGAAATAAAACAAAATCTGCGTTGGTGGAAGGTATTTGCTAATGTAACACGAAATCTTAATGTATGTCTTAATGAACGTCCACTACTCCAAGCTGTGGTACGTAACATTCTTTTCCTAACAGATTGAAATTATTGCTTGACTGGTGGCATCAGTTAAGCTTTCCTGCATACTGAATTTGATCCGAGTGGAAGTGACGTAAAACAATTGTATTGGTACCAGGCCTGAGCAAAGAGTCAATAACAATTTACGAGAGTTAACTTTTTATCCGAAAAAAGCCCGTTTGCAATTGGAGCAATATTCAGAAATCATTTTAGAAGCAATGCAAATGTACGCAGAAACAGTAGCATAACTTTTTGACAACTCTTATGTAGACAATTAACAAGCCTTACTTGGCAGTGAACACGATCTTCAGCGTTTCGAAACGAGTCAGGTACAATAATTTGGAGAGAAAATTTGTTTTCCATAAATATCACTGCAATCTTCCAGAACAATAGAAAAGGCTAGCAGAAATTTTCCTCTACTGTACTTGGTAGACAGGGAGGCAGAAGAGAACAAAAAGGTATATGGTCCCCATCACTCAATTCCTCGTCAGTAATAAACTGAAACAAAGACTTCTTTTTACTGTCAGTAGGGACTATAGGACCAAGAGATGGTGTGAAAGGATTTGCTGAAAGAGTTATTTTGTTGCAGAAGGCACACTGTTTCTTTCTGACCCGGAAAGAGTTTTGTAATGAGTCTCTAAATCATTCCTGGTATATTGGATGACACTTAAAAATGAAGTAGAACGGACGTTCGAAACCATTTTGGGTTGATCACCTCATGCTCTTTTAATTTCATGGTGACTTTCACCCTTAATTGTGTCACATTCACTATGATGTGATTACATTTACTGGTATATTTCCCTGTTCTGTTGTCTCTTCATACCTTGTTTTTCGTACCTCTTCTTTTAATTCGTATTAGAATGACCATCCAAATATTTCTTAATTTTAGGGCTTTCTCTTTTATTGTCTTAAAAAAAAACTAAACATTTTCTGAGGATTTGTTTAAAACATACTTTTTCAGAAAAATTGTTCTTTTTTGATTAATAAATTTTGTGCTGGTGTACCTTAATTTATTTCCACTAACTTCTCTACTTTTAGCGTCCATATGTATGTTTTCTTTTATTTTGGTCTTCCTTTCTTTCTAGGCATTGTTTATTCAAGTAGTTTTCCTTTGCTTCATTGTATTTTCTTAATCAGATTGCTTAGATCTTTGTTTTTACTTTACTTTTAAGCGTTCCCTTTTCTTCCATTAAGTCCAAAATTTCTTTTTTCATCCATTTGTTTCGTTTTGTTTTTTCTGGGACTTTTTCTGGGACATTTTCTTCTACTGTTTCTCCAGAAAATGCATCTCCAGTCACCCACTATACATGGCAGTCCCTGCGCAACGAGGAGTCCAAAGCTAAATTATGACCTCCTTGATGTTGTTAAATGGACATTTTTCAAATTGTGATCCAGGCTTTTTCTGCCCCAAAAAACAATCTATTTGTTTACCAACCCTTTGCTATCATTTTCTCAAAAGCCAGGCCACAAGGCAATGAGGATCTGTGGATGAATGTTGTCTATTCCGCAATCATGCCTCTTTGACAGGTATTGTTTTTAATCCTGCAGGACTCCACTACCATGTTTATTAAGTAAACTTGATGGGAGCTGTCATAGTCGACCACACGACAAATACACTTAAACGTCAGACCCCGGACGAAACGGTTATTTAGGTAGGACATATTGCACTAAAAGAATTGTTGTAACAGAAAAATTGACAAAGTTTCCTCTAACCAAAAACAATATAACGCTAATACGCTTAATATTTTAATCGGGATACTTATACCAATAGGCCTGCTTTCACGATTTCTGATACCTACATCGAGGTACCTACTGATACCTTACTGACATCAATAAGATAGCACTAATAAATATAAGCTTTATTTTTATTATTATTTTTCAAAAAATTTACTTTGATTTGGTTTGTTAAGATCAAACACCGGGTCACTACCAGTGACCTGGGGTGAGTGAAATTGGAGGTTTCATTTGTGTAGGGGGGAATTTTTTTTATAAGGGAAAAAAAAGTATACAAAAGTATAAAAAATTTAAATACAAAAATCAAAATAGGCAATTTATGAAAAACAATTCTACAATAAATGAAACAGGACAATCTACGAACATTAAAATACAAGATAAAACATTAATGTTGACAAATTACGAACATCAATTAGACATACATAAGACATGAAAGTATAAAAGGTTATAAAATTCAAAAGAAAAAGAAAAAAAAACCTGATACAGATGACAATTTTAGATAGAAAGCGCTCTTCTTAAAAGATGAGCTGTACTGTTCAATACAATTTTTTGCACATTTTGAAGAAAAGGTTTTCTGGGAATTTTGTCAAGATAGTCAGTAGTTCCTTTCTTTATCAAACACAAAGCACCTACCACATCAGGAATAGTTTTTGTTTTAAGGTGACATATCTTTTCAATTTCTATTTCCAAATCCTTATATTTTGCGAGTTTCTCAAATACTTTCGCAGAGACATTTCTATATGATGGCAAACTCATGAGAAGGCAGGTGTTGTTTTTCCTGTCTTTGATGACAGTGTCAGGGCGATGGAGAGGCTTTTCTTGCCATCTGGATTCAAATTATTTCAATACTTCATTTTTAGCCCATTTCTTTGTTTTGCGGGCAATTTCAGTAGGAGTTAAACAATGGTCCTTTTTTAATGTCGAGACGTAATTCACCGGAAAACTTATCAGATTCTTCACCAACAGAGCGGAGCTTTTTTGAATTTTCGTATATGTTAACCATCCGAAGTATCCAGCCATCAGCATTGTCTAAATATTGGAAAAGCCCTTTGGTCGAGGTTTTGTAGGAGAGCTCTAGTTATATTAATCCTCTTCCTCCTTTACTTCCGTGAATATACAGGCGGTCTACATCGGATTTCGGATGGTGAATTTTATGGCAAGTGAACTGCTTTCTAATTTTGGTGTCTAATTTTTGAAGTTCACTTAAATTTCAATTTATTGTATTAAAACAATATGATATTACTGGTATTGCTAAAGTTGTTTAACGCCTTTATTCGGTTTTTAGAATTCAACTCGGTCTTCATTATTATTCTTACTCACCTTAAACATTCTTTTCAAATTTTTACTTTCATTTTGGCATGTTGTATGCCATCTCCTTCATTGACACCCAGATGTTTTTGTAAGTTAGCTCCTGGTCTAGCGCTTTAATAGTAGTGTCATGATCAAGCACAATGTTATCGGTTTAAGTTAATTTTCCGCGTTTAAAAGTTGCTTTTTCGCATTTGTCCAATTCAGATTTCATCCTTATATCCTCACTAAATGCTTTTACTGTTTTAAGTAACCCTTCCATTTCTCCATTATTACAGGCATAAAGTTTCAGATCATCCATATAAAAGAGATAATTCATTTTCTTTTCACTGATTTTATATCCGTAATTGGTGTCGTTTAAGAGTTTGGACGAAAGAATGAGCGTCATACCAAGAAAAAGTGGGGACAAAGAGTCGCCCCTCTAGGCAATGTTCGTTCCATTTTCCCTTCCTGTCAAGGGAAAATGGAACGAACATGCTTTTTGGACAACTTCCAATGAATTAGCTTGGCAATATTTTCATCCTTTTTTTGTACTCCCGCTGGGCTAGTTTTTTACACTCTCGTATTAGATGTTGTACGGTCTCCCCCTTTTTCAAGCACATCCTACAAAGTGGATTTCAACTAGTTTTGTCGATCTTGTGCTTGACATAGTTTGTCCTTAACGCTTGTTCTTGGGTAGCGAATATTAGTACCTCTGTTTGCACCTTAAGGTCACTTTGAACAACCCATTTCCAAGATAATACTTTATCTATTTCATCATTCATTTCACGGTTGAACTGCCCATACATTCTTTTATCGTGCCATTTCATTTTGGCCTTGTTTTGGTTACTCCTTTTAAATTCTTCCTTCCAAATCAGGTTTCCAATCTCAATGATACCAACTTCCTTTACACCTTTTAGAAGCTCTTCTTTGGAATCCCGCACATACAATCCCAAATTGTTCTCCTCACTTCGCACACAATTTTCAATGCTAATCAAACCTCTTCCACCATCTCTTCGTTTCACATACAGTCGATCAACATCACTTTTTAGATAAAAAGCACTGTACATAGTTAAAGTCTTTCGCGTTGTTCTGTCGATTTTTTTCAATTCCTCTACTTTCCACTCAATAACTCCGGCTCCATATCTCAGGAGTGAAACGGCCCACAAGTTGATTGCTTTTATCTCATTTTTGCCATTAAGTTTAGATTTCAGCACTAGTCTTAACCTTCTCTTATATTTAGCAATCACTTTGTCCTTCATTTCCTGTTCTTTTATCTCATCCAGTTCAAGGATACTAAGGTAAGTATACCCCTTTTGATCTATTTGTCTCATTACCTCTTCATTCGGTAGATGGATTCCTTCAAACGTAATCATTTTCCCTCTCTTCAGAACAACCACTGTACACTTCTTTAAACCGAATTCCATTCCGATGTCCTCACTAAATAGATACACTGTTTACACCAGGCTATCTATTTGGTTTTCGTTCTTCCCAAAGAGTTTTAGGTCGTCCATGTAAAGTAAATGGTTTATTTTGTATTTACTTTGACCCCATTCATAGGATGCCTTTACTTTTCGTAAGAGTATGGAGAGTGGGATCATACACAAAATAAAAATCAACGGAGAAAGGCTATCTCCTTAATATATGCCTTTATTGACATCCAACTCAAATAGATCGGATCCATTGGAAGTCAAGAGAAGTTTCCATCCCTTCATACTTAATTCAACAAAACTCCTGATATTTCCAGCAATACCACATATCTCAAGACACTCTAAGATCCAGCTATGGGGGACAAAATCGTA
>RDPX01000025.1:2250353-2261931 GCA_003991215.1 Morbakka virulenta
AGGTCTTACTTTCCTCGGCATTTGGGATATGACCGTCACTGTTTCCTGTCTGACCATTTAACTGATTGTAGACTTTCTTTTAATCAATATCAAACAATCTATTTATCCCATACTGCTCTATTCTTTGCTCGTATCTTGTGATTTTAGCAGCTTTGGCGAGGATTCTTTGCTTTATTTCTTCAATCACAGTTGTTAACCCTTTCCGTTCTACTCGGTATTTTTCCTTCACAAATTTAGCTTTGCCTTCTCGGTGATCTCGAACCTCTCCCCTTTTCAATCTTTCTAGAAAGCTAACATCCTTTTTCAGCTGTTTTATATCACTTTCAACTTGTCTCTTCCACCAGGGTTCTTGTTTTTTCCCTCTTTTGTACGCTTTGAGACCTAGCTGATCTGCTACCCACACACCCGCAACTTTGATTAGATTGTTCGTTTGGGTTATATTTGTTGTTTCAATGATCTCAATAACCCTGTTTACTTTAGCTGTCAGTCTATTCAGGCTCTTTGTATCAACTTTCTTAAAAAGAATACCACTAGTATCTCTGCCTTCAATCATAATTTCCTGTAGCTGAATGAAGATCAGTTGTGCTTCCTCGTCAAATATTTCTACATTCGGAATCGGATTTTCAATATCCTCGTATGCCTCACGGAAGATATGATCATTTCCCTCATCACACAGGTTTTTGAAGAAATAACCGACTGAAGGGTAACATGAAAGTCTGAGGGGCTCTGACGACCCGCAGGAAAGAGTTCGTATTAGAACTGGGGAGTTTCTAGGCTGGAGGCAAGTAAAAATGTTGAAAGTTCCAAGGATGGCAGACGCACGGAGGAACTAATGGGTAGGAAGGAGTGGAAAGGAGAGAAAAGAGGGAAGATGGGGCGGACTGGTTTTTTCGAAAGCAAATGGAACCATTTTGAAAGAAAAGTACTTTGGGAGTTTTTCGTGGTGGTCGAAGAGGTCGATGGCTACATTGGGAAAGTTATGGAGATGTGGGATGGGAGGGATGTGAGTATGAGCAGTGTTGCTAGTCTTCTTTTGCAGCTAAAGAAGACCAGCTTGTTGTCAGTTCGCAGAGCGCGTCGAGATTGAAAGAATGGTCAGAGAGGAAGCTTTAGTTGAGGAGGAGTCTAGCAAAGGGGAAGTTGACTTTTGTATCAGGCCGGAGAGTGGATCAGGTGAAATGGAGATGGAGAATACCGTGGTAGCTAATGATGCTGAAGGAGATGCAGAGGAAAGGGATTTAAGAGTAGTTATAGAGAGAGTAGATGTATGGAGAACGGGTGACGATGTGAGAGCGTTGAGCAACGATGAAAGTGGAGCCCTGGGATTGCTAAGAAAGGTGTAGCATAGCGAGGACGTTGTTGAAGTACCATGTTTGAAGGCTCAGGTTGGTAGTAAAATAGGGGGAGGTGAAGCTGGTGGACGGATATGACTGTAACTGAGATACATCGGCTACTGTATGCCGGATTATATGTGGTTGCATCCCGGTTAGGTGTGATAGGAAAAAATAAAGCAGGTAGAAAGAAGAAACCATGGTGGCAGAGGAGGCTGGAAATGAGCATTGGAAAGAAGAGGAAAGATCTTGGACGCATTGAAAAGATCAAGCAAGGGAATAAGGTTCGTCAGGTTGTTCGTGATAGGTTGAATAGGAAGTATCAGCTTGTAGTGAAGGGAATGATGACAGTCAGCACAATGTTGAAGAACAAAATTTCTTCCGCTAGTGCTAAGATTAAACAGTTTGTTGGGAAAAGCCTTCCCAGAAGACAGAACAACCTTCTCAAGAACAACCAATCTCAACTCTACAAGGAGCTTAATGGCAATTGACGTAAGACGGAATCCTCTGCTTTTAATGCAGACGAGGCAAGACAGTTCTGGAGTAGTATCTGGTCCGAGAAAAAGGAACACGACAAGGAAGCAAGTTGGTTGGGTGATGTAAGGGATAAGTTTGCAGACGTAGAGAAACAAGAGGAGGTTGTGGTGTCTCTGCAAGATGTTAAGGCAGGGATAAGGAAGATGGCGAACTGGAAAGCCCCTGGACCTGAATTTGTAAGAGGTTACTGGTTTAAAACGTTCTCCTCGCTACACTCGTCTATTGCAACAGCTCTGCAGGAGTGTCTGACGTCAGACCTGGTACCCGACTGGATGGTTAAAGGGAGAACAGTTTTAATTCAGAAGGATTCTGTAAAGGGGACAATAGCTAGCAATTATAGACCGACAGCTTGTCTACCCTTAATGTGGACGCTGCTATCTGGAATCTTTGCTAAAAAGATCTACGGTCATCTTCTAAATAACAATCTACTTCCCGAGGAACAGAGGGATGTAGGAAGAAGTCTTGTGGTACGAAAGATTAATTTTTGATCGATAAGGCAATTTTGCATGAGGTCAAGGCTATAAAGAGAAACCTTAGCATGTGCTGGATTGATTACAAGATAGCATATGATATGGTCCCTCACAGGGATTTTGGAGATGCTTGACACGGTTGGAGTTGCAGAGAATGTGCAGAGTTTGCTGAAAGGAAGTATGGCTGAATGGAAGACGGTGCTGACGGGAAATAACGAGGTGCTTGGTGAAGTTAACATCAATCGGGGAATATTCGAAGGTGACTCCCTTTCCCCTTTGATCTTTGTTATTGCAATGATCCTGCTGAGTTTTTTACTCAACAGAAAGAAGCTTGGATATTCTTCGGTCACGGTAGGGTGTTGCCCAATCATTTATTGTTCATGGACGATTTGAAGCTGTCTGGGCGGAGTAAACCAGACTTGGAGGCATTGGTCGAGGTGGTGAGGGTTTACTCTAGGGACATTGGGATGGAGTTTGGGTTAGATAAGTGTGCTGTTTTGAAAATTAAATGGGGTGAAAGGGCTGAATGCGAGGGAATCAAGCTATCAAGTTGGGAGTTGATGAAGGAAATTGATGAAGATGGGTACAAGTACCTGGGAGTGCTAGAAGGGACAAAGATCATGCAGAAGAAAATGAAGGAGGAAATTGAGAATGAGTACGTACGACGTGTGAAATTGCTGGCAAAGTCGAGGTTGTATGCTGGGAACTTGGTTCGCGGTATCGATGTGTGGGTAGTTGGTGTTGTCTGATACAGCACTGGAATACTGGATTGGTCTGATGCTGAGCTGCGCAAACGTGATACAAAAATAAGGAAGATTTTAACAATGAATGATGCTTTCCATAGGAATAGTAGTGTAGGTCGTCTGTACATCGGAAGAAAGGATGGGTGGCTTGATCAGCGTTGAAGATTGTGTGAGGGAGAAAGAGTTAGAGCCAGAAGAGTATGTACATGCTACTGAGGAGACGATTTTGGAACAGGTGGCTGGAATGATTATGCTTGGAAGGAAGACGAAGAAGCATTACAGAGACGAGAGTGGATGAGAAGAGAAAGGAGAGATTGATGGAGAAGGCTCTGTATGGCAGGTTCTTTCGGACGATGGATGAAAATGCAACAAAGAGATCAGTACAGTGGGTTAAGGGTGGTTTCCTTACAAAAAGCACAGAGTAGTTTGTGTTTGCTGATCAAGAGCAAGCATTGAGGACAAGGTTGGCGCAGTCGAAGTGGGATGGTGGTGTTAGTCCTATGTGTCGCATCTGCGGAATGCAATATGAATCAGATTGGCATGTTGCGTGTGGGTGTAAGGTACTGGCTCAGAAGGGGCGACATAATAGGATGAGATTGAGAATATATTGGGAGCTGTGCAAGAAGTATGGGTTGAAGTGCGGGGAAGTGGTTTGAAGAGGTGCCTGACAAAGTTAGAAAAAGTGAAGATGGTAGGTTTGAAGTTTGGTGGGATAGATTAGTGGAGACAATGCAATAGGTGGAAAGTAATCATCCGGATGTTGTTGTTGTTGACCGCACTGAGAAGAGATGGCCGGTTGTAGATTTTGCTGTGCCTTCCGATCAAAATGTAACAGCTAAGGAAGAAGAAAAGGTCACTGAGTATTCTCTCTTGACCCAACAAATTCGGAAGTTATACAGCGTATCTACCAGCGTTGTCTCAATCGTTGTGGGAAGCTTAGGACTGGTGACGAAGAAGGTGGAGCGCAGTTTGAAAGAGTTGGACATCTCTGATGTCTTGGGTGGTCTCCAAACATCCACCATCATTGGAACCATCAACATATTGTGGAAGGTTCTTAACCTCTAAAGCTGCTGGTCAGTAGCCGAGGTTAAGTTTCTCGTCGGGCAGGTGAATACCATCTCCCTGTGCAGGCTGTCATGCTGGACATGAACTTTGTTATTATTCTTATCATAACTCTATTATGCAGTTTTTCTCCTTTCAACAAAATGTAAGTTCCTATCAGTAAAGGACTTGATCGCTAAAACCCTTAAAATAATAATCGGCTGTAGATAGGCGAAAAGCATGCAGTTATCAGATAATATTGTCAATCCAAAGCCTAAGGATATAATAGAATTAAACACATACCAACCTAGATGAATGAAAGAGAGGTAGTAGCAGAAAGTAAATTGACTCAAAAAGATTATGTAATGAAAATATTACTGTAAGAACATTTGGTTAAGCAACATAATTTAACATTAATATGCACATATTTGTCTTTCACCAATATTTAAGGAAATGTTGCAATTTTGTTAATTTACTTGTTTTTCACTATAAATTATATTTTGTAAAGTTTATCCCTTATTCATCCTCTCGCTACATTAGATTTTTTAAAAACTCTATTTAATGACCTATACGTCATTGACAAGTTAATACAATATTTGCAAAGATTAAACCAGGAATAACAAGCCTTCGAACTAAATGGACGCCTGCTTCAGTGGCGCCAATTGTGTAATTAGCTACTGGTCAACTTGTTTGGTAAATTCAACATTTTTGAATGTTTTGGACATAAAAGAGCGTTATGTCAGATTGAAGTACTTAAAAATATAGTTGCAAGATTATTTACAGTCATTGTCATGAAAGTGAATGCAGCTGATAAAATCTGTCACACATAGTCATTATCTACTAATTTGATTTTCTTGTCTGGTACCTGTCTGTCAGATGACGCAAAACCAGCAACGACAATCCCAAAAAAAACAATTGTTCAGTAAAAGAAATGGCAACTGCAGGAGACTTGAATAAAAGCCACACTAAGTGTTGTTCCAACAATAAATAGTGCAACAAATATCACAAAAGTTAAGCCTTTTCTGTTTTAAGCTCAATGTGTGCCTTTGTGTGTGCCTTTGTGGGTGCAAACCCTACCATTATGTGTACTAGATTTTCTCGAAGAAGGACCACTTAAATCTCTTCCTGAAGCAAAGCTCGAAGGAGGAAGCTAAAAAATAGGAACTAGTGTGTAAATTTGCCACCCTGGCAATTAATTATAATAAATAAATGCTCAAAGAAATTTAAGCAGAACTTAGATTACTTGAATTGGATGAATAAGGGACCTTTCTATTTTTCTAATTTTTTTTAACAGCAAACAAGGCTGGTTATTGACAACTATTAGTAAATTATAAGTTTCAGATAACAGTTAATTGTTTCAATAGACCTGGTTGACACTGTTGAGTAGTAGGTTTTGGAAAAATAACCTTTATGCTTTATGGGATTAATTTAAGCTTTCCATTCAATACAGTTTTGATTGGAAAACTGGTTAAAGACTGTCATTGATTTTTGTCATTTATTTTCTTGGATTAATTATCATAATGTTGTTTTGACATGTTGGCATTTCTTTTACCTCTTAGTTCTGATGTCATGAGGACTTTTATTCTTTGCAACGGTGCTTTCTGCTTATAGTAGTCAAATCTTAAGGCATTTTACTTTAACTTACTTGTTCCATCGAATAAATTGTGAAACATCACGCGCACTAATTCGGATTGCATTTGTAACAAATTCGATTGCATTTGTTACAAAGTTTAATGTTTGTATTATATGCACATGATTACAATGGCTCATGATTTTCTTCCCATTGTGTTATAGCTTGATACAAGACAACCTCGTTTGGACAGAAGCAAGAATGTGAAATCCGCATGATTTGAGTCATGCCTAAGTATGGTATTTTGGGCTTATTTTGAAACTTCTCTGTTAAAATCTGATTGATAAAAATATTTCAAGGAAACATTCCATTTTTAACTGATTTATTTATTTAATGTCGAATATTTATATAAGATTAAACATTCAAAACTGGCATGTATACTCCATGTACAATAAAATTCTGTTTTACAATGGGTCATGTTTTAAGTTCTAGAAAGGTTAACGATAAAGTAAAAGTTTATAGTACAAATAAAAGACTGAAAGATACAAAATAACTTTTTCCTAGTCACAATTTTGAAAACTCCTCTTTAGATCTAGCTGAGAGGGTATTTGATCTAACTGAGAGGGTGTATTATATATATATATTAATTAATTTTGTGTTTTGTGTTCTCTTTTCTCTCTCTCTTTCTGTTCTCGTTGGGGTATCTGTTTCTCCTCTTTTTATGGTGTTTGTAGGCACTTTGCAGTCATTTTGATAATACACTCCCCCTCTCTCTCCTCATTTTATGCTCTGATGATCGATTTTGGCCCCATTTTCATGTTACTAGGAAAGTTACGGTCATTGTGATTTTAGGATTCTAGGTGTTTTTAGGTCATTCTTCCCAAAATTGTTAACAGGTTTTTTTTGCTTCTATAAGTCCTGTTTTCCTAGAAAGTATTTTAGTTAATTTTTACATTTTTTTACAAGCCCTGAAAATCAGTGCAATTTTAGCATTTGAGCAAGTAAATTTTCATAATTAATTTAATTTTTACTTTCCAAGCACTGCCCACTTTAGGGCTTAAATCCAAAAAACGAGTAGTGATTTTCCATTATTTTTCGCTAATTTTATAACCCACGCGCTCATAGGCAGAATTGGGCGGAACACTTGTTACCCTTTAATTGATGTCCAAAACAGTGACAATTTGCGCGTGCGCGAGGGGGGTATTAACTAAATAAACATTATCTTTTACCCATTAACTCAAGTAAGAACTCCTCAGAGAGTTAGTATAATGAGCGCTCTGTAGTTCTAGGAGTGATAAAGGGTTAAGTTGAAGTAAATACATACTAATTGATAGTGAAAAGGTGAGTTCCTCTTTGCTAGAAAAAAGAGATTGTAATTAGGTTGGTCTGATTTTACTTTTTTCAAGTTAAGATTTTTAGCGGCAGCCACACTTCAAAGGAAGTTATGGAGGATTCCAGCAGTAGAGAATATTGGTCCCTTGGCTAACGCCAATGACAAGGCTTTATTTTGACTCTGTAGATCTTAAAACAGGCTCAGCAAGTCAACGTAAGTTTAGAGTCGGCTACTGAAACTAATGGATTTTCAGCCAACTCATAACTTTCATCTTGAAAACTTTTCAGTTAAAGGAATTTGATCATCAAATAAAGTTTCCTTAACGAAATATAAAGTATTCATTTAGATGCTTCGACTCTATTTCCTTAAATTTCACCAATACCTATTTGCTAAAAAATGATGTTCAACCAATCGTTTTCTTTAAAAACGTTTTATGTCGTGAAAGACTTGCCTTCAAAAAGAGCAAATTTAATTAACCAGATTTTAATAACTTTTGAGATAATGCACTTTAATTCAGCCATATGCACTTCTGGAGAATGGTTGCTTTTAACTAAAAATTCGCCTACGCCTACTTCTGGTTGTGGGCACTGATGAGCTAAGAATAATTCAATAGTATTCCAACTTTGCACACTCATAAAGCAAGAAGAGGAGTTTGTGCTAACCATATAAAGCTTGCAAATACGATCTTAAAAAAAAACATGAGCCCCAAATGTAGTAATATTCCTTGAACCAGAATTAATATCAGACAAATGTGAATCGTAAGCTAAATAAAGTTTTCATGACTAAAATGAAATAGGTGTTTTTCAATATGCTTTCTTCAAGCTTGTTAAAGTTACCGAGATGTAATATTGGCTGATTAATTATCTTTATTTTTTATACATGACATCATTAATATGTTTTGACAAGTTTTAATTTTTCGAGGGATAAAAAGTACGTACGACCCACAAAATATTATGTATTGCTGGGGGAAAAAAAAGAGTCCTCTAAATAAAACCAAAGTTTAATAAAGTCTGAACACATTTGCTACGAACAGGTAGAACGTTCACGTATCATTTTGAATGTACTCTAGGACAACTTGTGAATCGGTCCAAAGGTGTTTCACTATGTCATGTTACCCTAATTCTTTAATTAGCAACATTACTATTGTGAGTTTAAGGAATCATACAGAAGAGTAGTACCCTTTCGAGATTGGCTTTCATGTCCGTCCTAAACTCGTCTTAATGGTTTAATAAATCTAGCACTATGTTATTGCCAATATTCAATCATTGCAGCTGCTGTTTGTAGCTAGCCTCTTCATAGTAAATGGTCGCAAGGTGTGCAACGAAGAGTCACACCTTCATGGGGTAACTCTGTTAATATCGATGGGTAAAGACAGAACACGGGGGATTTAGAGGAGTAAATCTTGTAGAAAAATATCTCTATCCTTTACAGATAGTAGTAGTTTCAATGGCGATCACCGACAAACAGATGTTTTGGTAGAGTGAACAGTACAGCTACAGGGAAGATCACCCAGCAAGACAGCGGAAAGGTGCATTTCTCTAATTATAGGAGAACAGTGAAGATGTACGGGAGTGGTGAGCCATATACCTATCCAGTCATTAGAAAAAAGATGAAAAAGTTAAGATACAGCACCAAGGTTAAAGTCTTTGCTAAACAGCCATTCATACTGTCAGACAATGCAGTTTCTGCATTGAATAATAAACCTTTTCCCGCCCTGCAGAAGTTTCTGTTGAGTGGAAAAGCTTCGATTGTCTCAAACGGGAAAATGGCCTCTTTTGGAGAAGGCAACCATACAAGATAGTAACATTCAGCAGTAGAACTGTTAACACACTTTTACCGGAAGCAGAGTTCGACAAATTATTGAATGACGGCACAATCTACATTACATGTGTTCAAGGACACCACTTTTGTCCAAATATATTGATGCTGAAAGAGTTACCTGCAATCTTGGCTCAACAGCAATTTTCATCAGCAATAAAAGTGATTTTGAGTCTCCATTAACAAAAAGAGCATTTCCATAAGTTCAAAACTTCTACCTCCTCTCGACTCTGTGAAGAAACTCAATGACTGCATCTTGCAACACTTGACAAGGGAATCTCCGCACGTTTTAACAGCCTAACTGCCGCTGACCAGAATTATGTAGCAATTGTTTTAATTGCAACTAAAGCAGGTACCAAGCTTCTCCCTCGAAGACCTCGCCATCCTACAAAAGTGTATATAAGAAACCAGTTATTTCCGCACCCAAAGCTACTACGAGGATCAACACACTTTATCCAAGTATCTCAAAAACACCTCCGTAAAGCCTTTAATCCGTATGAGGACATTCGAATCAATAATACTCTGTAATCCTTCGAAACTCTAGCAGGTGCGTCAATCGTCAAAAATTCTTGGGATCTAGCAAAGAAAATCTCAGCAAAGAAATCACTTGGTGTCAGTTTTATTGAGCGCGAGGACCCATTAAAAACATGCAGAATCATTGCAAAAAGGTGCTAAACGCGAATTCAGCTACTCAAACATATGCTGTGGCGATTCTTTTTCATCAAAAGAAAGTAGTGATCTGACTTCCAGAGCTTACAGAAGTAAGGAAGAGCCTCCTGAAAATCTGTAGAGAGACCTTTCACGGCAACCGTCTAAAGAAATGAAGCATTTGTTTTCTTTTTTGTTGCGTCAGAAGAAATGTAATATTTTGGTACTCATAACATTTTTTAATGGAGTGTCCTTTGTTAAGTATAACAGTGACCCTCTAATCGCTTGTCGATAACATGATGATTCCTTTACTCTGTTGATGAAATTTGATCACTGTCAAATCTTTTTTCGTGCTATTTATTTTTGGTAATTTTGTTTTGCGGATGATTAAACAAAGATTTACACGGACGCTGGAAAATACTTTTCTTTTCATTGCTTTCAAGACTCTCTCTATTTAAGCAAAATGATCTATTGTTGGTAGGGCCGTTGATAAAATTCAAAAGTCCCCTTTCATTTCTGTTGATGTTGTTTGTAAAGAAATAGGGCACCAATTTTGCTTGATCTATTTTGTTGACAGTGTGATCATTTGATTCTGTTGATTGCTTGTCTTTTTGGCTTTTATACAGGGTCTTTTACTGACCTGATCTGCGTTTGTATGTTTTATATTTTCTCGTACACATAAGTGCAATGTTCGTGAAATAACTTATCTGATATATCATGTTGATTATAAGCTGTTTCTTACATTGTAAAAAGTTCGGTACGCATTGATTCCAGTTAGTTCTATTGGCAACTTCTTTGTGTGATGTGTTTATTTACAAAGTTAAACTGTAAAGACATCAGTTATATAAGCGTTGACAAAAACACTAACTTTCTTTCCTCGAGGCAAATGACTCTTAAGTGAATCATCTGTCTGCCTTCTGGTTAACAGCCTTGGGCCAGAACTCCTGACTTGAAAGACAGATAAACCATTGCACACCAGTAATTCAGACGTGTTGTTAACAGTAGCTAGTATTATTAATTAAAGAAGCATTCATAAAGCTACAGAATGAATACAATATAATGCCTACCCCCAAATTACAGTACGCTACTGCAAAATAAAAAAATCAGTTATTAGGAATTAGTCAAAAATTAAAGGTTAGGAGATTCCCAATGATTTTGCAATGTAAAAGCCTTCTGCTTTACTGACTAACCACTTTTTATTTGACGTAATAGTTATATTCATGTCATAGGTATTCCAGGAGTAGTGTGCTAATAAATTGGCTTTACTTCAACTGTGTTATTTTTATGGTTTTTAATAGACAACTCTTCTATCTTGTCGCCCTACAAATTATTTAATTTGGTTCATAACGAAACATATTTTCAGTTACATATTGGTGTTAACTATTCTATGTTCTTCTCTTTTATTGGGGAAAACAAAATTCTTTTTCCAGAAAATAAATAAAGCTTTCTCCTCATTCTAACTTTCACTCACATTTCTATAGCATCAAGTATTATGAGAAGCTTTATTGAAATGTATCAATGAAGCAAATTTCGCATGAGATTGGTTTACTTAAGATAATTTCATTTAGGCTGCTTTAATTTCACTTTTTTTCTGGGAATCAAGAGAAACGTTGGAGCAGGGATTTAAAGTAGAGCATTCTAATTTGACTCTTTACCGACAGTGTCTTTCAAAAAAAGTATGTCCGGAATGTGAATTAATAATATAAATCTCATTGGTAGTTGGATTTAGTGTGGGTCCTGAAGCATCTACTTTTATCTCATTTTGTGATTGTCGTTATTTTATTATTTCTGGGAACTTTTTTGTTATTAATGGTCTTTATTTGTGTTTGTTTATATGGTTATAGTTGGTTATAGTTTATTATAGTTGGTTACAGTTGGTTATAGTTGGTTATAGTTGGTTATAGTTGATTATAGTAGGTTATAGTTGGTTATAGCTGGTTATAACTGGATATAGTTGGTAACAGTTGGTTTTATTTGATTTTAGTTGGTTATAGTTGGTTATAGTTGGTTATAGTTGGTTATAGTTGGTTATAGTTGGTTATAGTTGGTTATAGTTGGTTATAGTTGGTTATAGTTGATTATAGTTG
>RDPX01000025.1:2263062-2289188 GCA_003991215.1 Morbakka virulenta
TTATAATGGTTATAGTTGGTTATCAGTTGGTTTTATTTGATTTTAGTTGGTTATAGTTGGTTATAGTTGGTTATAGTTGGTTATAGTTGGTTATAGTTGGTTATAGTTGGTTATAGTTGGTTATAGTTGGTTATAGTTGATTATAGTTGGTAACAGTTGGTTTTATTTGATTATAGTTGGTTATAGTTGGTTATAGTTGGTTATAGCTGGTTATAGCTGGTTATAGCTGGTTATAGTTGGTAACAGTTGGTTTTATTTGATTATATTTTCCTACATGTTGTTATATGTTTGGTTTTTTCTGGTTATTTTTTTTCCTTGGCATTTCAGGAGCATTTCTGGTTATTTTTTCAGTCAATTTTTAACTAACAAAGAAAACAAAAAACTATTAGTAAATACATGAGACTAAAGCTTTTCAGAGAGCACAACGAGTAAAACAAGGGAAATTTATGTTAATAAAATGTAAAAATAAATCACAAAACCTGTGCTAAATATGTATGCTGAAAACAATAAATATTGGCTAAAAGCTATATGTTAAAAATATTTATAAAAATCTCATTTTACTGTAGTAATAACCAATAAAATCAAATATGCTTTCTTATTGATTGCAAGATAAAACTACCTGATCTATAAGATATTCTGCAGCCATACTCATTTTATCGACAAGCGTGTTTTTAAATAAAGAGAATGCTCTCTCATCTCTTTCACTGAATTGTTTGATGTCCTGAAGTATCTACCAATTCAGCTGGAGTATACCTTTCAGCATTAGGAGGCACAAGAAAATACAATCCAGTGCTGCTTTCTAGCAGATGGTGCAGGGTGTTTTTTCGAAAAAGCGCATATATTTTATTTTTAACTTCTCGATCGAATCAACTCTTTCAATAGGAGTGGCTCTTTGGCTCTTAACTTCTGTTATTAAAAACGCAAAAGGCATATGTTAACTAACTTCTTCTTTACTGGGGTACTTGCCCTGTCTACACTTTTGAGGTGCCAACCACGTCTTTGAGCACTTCGTACTTTTGATAGCAAGAAACTACTTTCAGTCAGGTGTCCCCATCCTGTTAACATTCTTTCAGGCGATAGCAGAAAATTTCATTTAATTAGAGGGTGTTTGCTGAGCAGCGCTTTTAAAACATTATTTTTCCAGTGGCAATCGTGAGTAGTAGTTCTGTTTATGCTAAATGATAAATGGAGTGTGTGTGTGACGATTCCAATGCAGACAAGTAGTCAAATATTGATTTCAGAATTGAGGTAATAGACCGACTTCATATTTTCAGGGTGCACACATAATAAATGCACATTTATTACCTTAAACGGAGATATATTTTTATCGAGCACTGCAAGTTAATAGGGGCATGATGAGATAGATTGAGTAGATCTCGTCCCACTATTTGACATTATGGACTAAATGACTTCCGGTCCGTAAGCAGTCTATTGTTAGAAGCTATTGCTAATTAGAGGAAGCATCCTCTTTTTGTTAACTATTGTCAAGTATATGTGAATATAAGCTCTTTGTGTTAAAAAATATATATGTTGGCAATTAGAAGATTACCTACATCTTTAATTTAAATTTTTTATTTTTACCATAAAAAAAATCAGTGCAGGGGGGGGGGGAAGTTCTGTAACAGCATATAATGGGAGAATACTCTTGTTTTCACATAAGCTAAAGTTACTGAGGAAGCAAATGAAACGCCAAGTCATGTCTAAACACAAGTTTTGAAAAGATTTTTCATCCATCTCATCAAAATGATCCATATTGTTTAAAAAGTAAACAGAAAAGTAATAACAAATGTTTCTTTCCCAAAATATTGACTTAATTAAAAAAATGTGCTCAAAATATCTGCTAAAATGTGCATTTATGTATTTATTTGTTATCCTTGCTCTAACTATGAATATATTTAAGACAATGCTAAATCGCGTCAGAAAAAAACAGGTTTGTGTTGTTATCACAATTAAGATCTATTTTTGATTTTAAAATTCAGATCAATTTATGAAAGATCTTTTAGCATTTTCCTTCTCTGATGCACCAGTAGCAGGTCACATTGTTTAACTGTCTTTTTTTCCAAGTTTTTCCATTTGAGTAGATAACAAAATGAATATTGCTACCAATAATTACTTTTGTAGATTTCTGTGCCTCGTTTACTTATAAATATTTGTTAAAAAACTCCTCGTCTAATCAGACTGTCAATGTCAATGTCAGAATGTCCCTTTTTATTGTTGTCAGAATATTGAATCCATTTTTATTTCCTGATTTCAGGGTCTTCTTTATAAAGCAAGAACTCGTTGATACGAAAAATTTGAAATTCTGAAACTACTGGTAAAATAACCTAGTGAATTACAGCCGCAACTGTCCAGTCAGTATTAGCTTCCAGACTCTCGGCTGGAATAGTACTGGGGACAATTAACGACCAGAAAATTTCCTTTAATTTGTATTTTTAGCCTAACAATGGGCAAGCGTTTACAGAAAAAGAAATAATTTGCTAAATATTTCAGCTGTTAGTGGCTAGCCAGCTTTGTACCACTTTCTACGCTCATCAGAACCACACCCCTGCTACGACTTCCGAACAACCTTTTGCAAAAAATATGGTAACGAAATAGAAATAAACAGCCATACAAAGACCTCTGAAAGATTTTTTATTAACATCCTTGCTTCTTTCGGCTTCGTGTACCTGATGTACCTAGTTTAGCTTTTTACAAAATAGTTATTTTTTTTTTTTTTTTTTTTTTTTTTTTTTTTTTATTTTAAGCTCTTTTTTCCCGATTAACGGGGGCTCAAGCGGTGCTCTTCCAAGGGCTTTGTTTTTGGCGGGAGGGAATTTTTNGAATTTTTTGGCCGGATGCCCTTCCTGACGCCAACCAATGGCTTTTTCTTTTCGCAAAGTTCCAAATTCTCCTCGACAGCTCGGGGAATCGAACCCGGAACTCTTGGTTACTGTGCAGTGCACTAACCATTAAGCCACGGCTCAAAATAGTTATATACTTTATGTTTTTTGTTTATGGTACGCCTGGCGAATGCTTCCCTTTTGCTTCTCTCAGCACATTCCACGTGTCAGTTTTAAAGAAGAATGTTGAATAAAATTGACGTTGACTATTTTTAATTTGGGAAAGTTCTGAAAGTGTTCCGCAATTTTGATTGTCTTACTGTAAAGTAAAACAAACAACAAACAACAGCTTGATATTATTATTGTTAATGTATCACCAAACTTTGGTGTGGTAATAAGAAAAATCTTCTCTTGTGCCAAGCTCTAGGAAAGTATAATAATTTTCTTTAATAAAATGGTCTTGAAAAACTCAAGTAAAATATAAAATTGAATTTGGTCAAGGACTGAAAACAAGAAAGCTTCTTTTTTTATAAAAAAAAAAGAAGTGAAGTAAGGGGACAACAAAAAAAAGAAATGCAGGTTCCATTAAATGGGGAGAGTTAGGGGGCGCTGTGTTTTTTAAAAACAATACGATCGTGAAATATTGAGAAGCTACTGACAAAGCTATCCATTATCAGGTAACCCATTATTAGGGTTGATATGCTTCAAACAAGGAGAATTTTTGTTGCTACATTTAAAGAATGACTTTAATCTTTAATGAATTTGCTTTACTTATCTTAATGTTTAGATTATTACCTGTAGCCCCGAGAATACTAAATAAACCATAATTGAAAACATGTGTAGAGCAATTAAGACGGTAGCAAAAACTGTTGTTTTTATGGGCATAAATATCCTGAACGTCTTTGTCAAGGGTTGAGAGGCAAACAGCAGGTTTCAAAATCAAGAATAAGACAAATACCTTAAATCATAACATCTATGCACTCGACTAGAAGTGTTGAATATATATTGTATTTTCATTAACTTATTCATGGTCTTCTTTTTTTGCTCAATATTGCAAAAGGGTCTTTGTGTAATCGGGTATGATTACAGTCAAGTTTACTCTGTTTTGATCGAATGCGTCCTATTCAAGAACATTCGTGGTTTGACAGGTGGCAGGTCAAAGCTATAAATTCACTTTCTTTGCAGCGTAAATATCTTTTCACAGAAGACTTGGTTTCAGTATTACGAAGAGGTTTACAGCTGATTTAGTAAGTATGATAAATCTTTAAACGACGTCTTAAATAATTAGATTACTTGCAATCAATAACTTAATTAATTCGTTAAAAGTTTAGAATAAATAAGAAATTAAGCATTTTTAAAAACAATATTTTCTGCAAAAGATATGGGAAAGTATCCAAGAAGTAAGCAGTCATAATTTAGGAATTGATAATTTGGCTTTACAAAAACACTCATCTGTAACTTGCAGGTAAATGAAATTATTCCTGATCGTGGAGTTAAATCTTTTGGCATTCCTTTAGCTATAATAGCAGCATAATTTATGCTATACGTGAAGATTCACTATTGCTGCAACTTTTGAAATTGTACCTCGATGTAGTTTAAAGATGATTACCAGAGGAAACCATATGAGATTATTCCAAAAAAGAGTGCCACTGTTAAAAGTAATAACAAATTTTTAAAGCCGACATTTTTTATCATCATAGCCAAGAAAAGGAAAGAAAACAAAATCACTAAGTAAGTTAGACATATCTTGCCAACCCAATAGAAGAAAAGTAGGGATGGAATACGCCACCTACCTTTGTTATGGACGGTTTAAAAAATAAGGTTATTATTTCTGTTTACAAAGTAAAAAAAGATAATTAGGTATTAGAAGGTATAATGGACATACCTACCTACACCTACGCGTTACCCGCTTCATCACGATTATTGTAAAAGAGCTGTATCGTGTAGAGGGGATATTTGACTGCTCAAAGCAATTATTTCGGTTCTTTTTTGTGTCACTTTCTTCGTCTGTCCAATCGCAACTTTCAACAACTTTTTATGACAAAAATGTTAAATATACTAAAAAAGACGTCTTGAGCTTAGCAAGAATCATTTGCTTTTTTGAAATCAGATAATGCATCGTTGATTATTTCGTTTTAGCATCGCACTGTCTTTTGTACCCAACATGATTAAGTGATTGCCTTCACCTGAAAACAACGGGTAGCTACAGGCTTAACCAATTTTGCAATATTAAATAGGCACGCCTTTGACACATGGCATCATTGCGGTACTCAAACTAGTAAAACACTATACTGCATTGATGGTAGAAAAGGTTTGCTGTGTACGTCACCGTAAGATATTTAGCTGAAATGTAAGCAACCACAATCACTGCAAAACGAACACTGTCAGAGAAAACTGAAAGTGCTATTGAATTTTTCTTAAGAATATTAATTTTCTAAAGAATATTTGAATATAGCCCAAAACCTACATATTAATGGTTATTAAAAAAAGTTGGGAGACGTTCACTTCCATAATTTGTGAAACCGCCTATGTTGCTAATATCATATTTCTAATTATATGTGGTAAGCTAGAGTAAGATTTTATGAAAATGGTCACATTTTTCAGCTTAAAATGCTATTAGCCATCTGTTTAAAACCAGATAACCTCAAATAATGATACGTTGAATATAGGCTGACAAAACAGTCTGCTTGTATCAAATAAGAAATTCAATGAACATTTTGGTAAAATAATTCATTGATTACATCGACTAAATGCAATTGTTGTGCATTCATATACAAAATGTGGTATTTTGTGACGTAGTTTTAAAGAGGCACTTCCCTCCTTAATAAAAGATTAATAATTAGAAACCTATCTACACAGCGCCATCCTCTTTTGATGACAACCATAAACATAATATATGTTTTACATTCTCTATCCTTTACTTCCCTCCATGCTATTATAATTAATAATAGGGGGAAAGCAGCATTACAGCAGAAAATGTAAAAATAAAGGAACATAATAAAGCAGTGATATCAATAATGAGAAGATTCCCAACACAAATTCTGAAAAAGAGATACTAAAATGAGAGCCAGAGTAATTTTTCCAGTTGAGTAATATTTAACAAGAGTTAATGATTTATTAGTGCCTGTATCCAAGTTCAATCGGTCTATAAGGACACAATATTTCCCCTCCAAACTCGTAAATTTTAAGAGCTCTACTCCTATCTCCATGTCTTATAAATTTGAGAAAAGTGTGTTACTGGATAATATAAGATAGGGTGTTTCAAAGTTATTGTCAATATGTGTAATAAAAAATGTAAACCAGGCTAGGCCAAAGGCTAAGAAAAGAGTGTTTTTGAAATTTTCTTTCTGCCAGAATACAATTCTTTAAATAAATGTAATATTTAAAGTTTTGTATATTTTTAAAGATGCTCTGAAAAATAAGTCATAAGTTTTCAGTAGGAAGTATCGATAGCAATAGTGTTTAGTTTTTGAGAATTGCCTGACACAAAACCAATCTTCGGGTTCTCAGCGACATTTTATGTCTGCCAATTAATCTTTATTCTGATGACTGAAGGTTTCTTTCCATTAATATAGGTGAGTTGTGAAAATTGAAGTTTATCTGGTCCCGTTTGAACTTGCCTTCAACGAATACAAAGATTGACTATTAATGTTCTGAAATAAATTAGAAGTGATTCATCACAATTCTAGACGCCTTAGGGCACTGCAAAATATAAACCAGTTTCTATACCTTAAAAATTGAATAAGAAATTTCAAGAATAGTTCATTTTATATTCTTCCTGCCTGTTTCAGAATATATGATCAACCTCAGTATCTACTCAAAAACTTAAATACCACATTTTCTCATCACTGGCTTTTTATTTGCTATAATTACATCTCCAGACTGTTCCACACGAGAAAGTTGATGCTCTCACATCAGCCATTCTGGAGCGTTCCTACTTGAATTCCTAGCTCGAGTTGCTATGCTGGTAGTATGAGGAATCTGGGGCTACTGCCCACATGTGTCTTCAAGCATGTACCGGCCCTTTCACTCACCCCATTCTTCCCATCAAATGATTCCTCAGACAGCCACAAGGACTGAGTCTTTATGGTAATTCTGACAACCATCTAGTCTTTATCTAAAATTGTCGCACTGGTATCCGCTTCCTCATTGACTCTAGGACCGAAGTTAGCATTTTACCTTCCATTTCATACAGCCGTCTACATCTTTTTTTCATTTTATTTTCTTCAGACTGTCAATAAATCTCAAATTCGTCTGCTGAATACACACTCTTCCTATTTCGTACGTATGGCTTTATGAAAACAGAAATTAAATCAATTTTGAAATGAAAGTAAAGAAAGCTTTGCGTATAAAATACGTATCTGTGTATAAGCCTCAGTGCCAGCATAGGAAAGAGCAATGCCAAATAAAAATGGCAAAGAGTTGTATAAAGAACTACTTACGGTTGTAAACTGTATAATGTTCTAATAAGTGTCCAATATCAAAAAAGCAGTATCAATGGAAAAAATGGAAGAATTCCACTGAAAAAATCTCAAAATAAGAATTTTATTCGATCTAACAATCATGGATGTATATAATATATGTGTTGTTAAAATTACAAAGTTGGTTTTTCAGACAAGAAATTCTACAAATTTAGAATCCTGCAATGGGAAAATGTCAACGTGTTATTATTTAATATTCCTTAAAACACATTTTACAGCTAGTATTATTTTGGCCTTCTGCATTATTACATGTCTAACTACTAGCATACACTGCAATAACAAATCTACAAGTATTCTTAACTAAATCTTTTTTTGTAAACTTTCGAGACCAATCAAACAATTTTTTGAATACATAATAACAGAAAAAATTGATAACCCCAGCTGTGAATCGACATTTATTCCAGAGAGAATGCTATAAACAATAACAACATGAATAATGGATTTAACAGGTCTCTTTTATTGGGAGCCACTCGCTTTATGTATTGGCTGGAAGACTTGTTTTCAAACTGTTTTTTCATTAGTTTGAATCGGTCACTTTTACATTGTCTTGGTAAAAAATATAGCTCATTTTACGTTATTGTCTACGTTTCTAAACTGTTGCAATCGAAACTTAGCCACATCAATTAGTACCGACTTAAGCTTAATTGTTTCGCCTAAATAGGTGACTCTGTATTCTTGTGTCTTAACTTATTATAATTCTGCTGGTTTCAGTCTGGATCACCAATAGACCGTATTGGTAACCTTGTAATCTTGTGCGCCAGTGGTCAGATAATCCCCGGATTATTAAAAATTCATTTTATGTACGTCTTTATCATGAATCAGAACCAATGTAAAAGCAATCTAAAGATCTTGAATGATTAAAAATCAACGAGACAATGATAAACTATTATGTCTAAATAAGCTTTTAAAACAACATTTCAGTAAGAGAAATGATAAAACGTGTACAAATTGATTTTGGATTTGAAGCTTAAATTCATTTGAAATAAACCAACAACAACAAAAAGTCTTTTTCAAAAGGTTTCTGATTTTTATTGTGATTGCAAATAAATATAGTGAACATCTTGTTTCTATTGATACCTGGCAATACAGTTATTTGATTATGACATATATTTTAATTGTTTCCTGCGTGTAAAATAGTTTAAATAGGCATATCTCTGTATATTCTACTATACTATACAGCACTTTACTTTACATATGTCCATTGTTATTTTCAACTTAACTTCATTCACTATTCCATATTGGATTAATCGTTTCTCCTGTCTACCTAAATAGATATTTCTCGCCTGGAGAATGAAGGAAATCCACTTTTACAAGAAATTTCAGTGAATAATGCTTTTGGAGGCGCTGTAAAATAGAAATAACCAGATATTTTGTACTTTCTTTTGTTTTCAGTCTTATAACCTCTATGATGCTTAGTGTTATTTTTTATACGTTCAGCTTTTTTTCACAGTTTTTGATACAAGAATTGCATTAAGCAGCAGTAGCGTACATGGTAGTAGTTGACGTATTGCATCCTCTTTCGATAGGTTTGGAATAAATAGAAAAATAAATAAAGACATGCAGACCAAAAGCTTTTTTGAAATGTTGTAAGGCTGTCTGGAAAACCTATGGTGTTTATATTCATTAAAACAGTATAGAAAGATGTAATAAATATGATGAGTTTTTTCATGTTTTTACGTTGTCATGGAAATATTTCTATTTTTCCGACAGATTCCAAGAATGTCTTATTCGTCATATTCCTATAATTCATCAGATAGAGATGGAACGACATATTCCTACACCGAATACAGGTCCGGCGGAGGAACGTCTTCTCACAGTTATGAAAGCAGATCGGAAACGCACACAATTATCAGTGACAGCACAGGGTCCGGATCCGATCTAATTAGGAGGTCTTTTGATCCAAATGCCACACGTAAATTTGGAAATCAAGATTATGAGCAAATCAAGAGAGAATGCTTGGAAAGAGGAGAACTGTTTGAAGATCCGTTATTTCCAGCAATTGATCATAGCTTGTTTTACAGTCGAAGCCCACCAGGTGATTTTGAATGGAAAAGACCTCAGGTAAAGATGCCTGTTTGCTTATGTCGTAATGAAAATGAATAATTTTTGTTCTATTTCAGTGTATTGTGACGCAACATTTTAAATAACGGTTGCAACTATTTTTATCAATACGGATTATCCAAAGAAAAGCGAAATGAAATGGATCCTCAAGATGGAAAACCCTTTTATTGTTGCTTCAAATGAATCAATATCATTTTGAAATGGAAGTAAGTGCATTAATTGTAGTGAAAAGTTTCAAATCATCAGTGGTGAGAATTCGATAATTCCTAAACAAGGGCAATTAGAAGGTTTTGGATATTTAAACGTAAAAACACGAGTTGCAAAAACTGTGCATATAAGCTGTACGTAATACTACATTTTTAAAAATGTTCATTATTATGAAAAATACATAAATTATAGTTGATTTTCTGCTGCAATGTAAACCACGAAAATTCAGGCTACACACAAGCAAGAAAAGTTATTAAGTTTATATACTAGAGGTTTTGGCTTACTGTTATGGCGAACTTCTTTAGGGTCAGCCACAACTAGAGAGCCAGCAAATGATGATTGTTATTACAGTTCTGGCAAAACCTATAATTTACTTGTATTGTACAAGTAAAAGTATACCTTCCTGAATTCACAAATTATGACGATGTCATTCTTAATGTGTGTGGACTGTCAAAAAAGATCCAGAAAAGCAAATCGATTTTGTAAACCTATCAATAGACCCTAAAGAGATGAAGGGGATCAAGCGCTTATGAGACCAGGCTGAGCGCTTCAACTTCAAATTATATGGGCAGAGATCTATGTAAACCTTTTAAGCAGGAAAATTCCCCAAGAAACATCGAAATACAGAACTGTCAACATTTTGAAGATGATACAAAAATGTACGGTATGAAATCGCTTTGAAGAAGTACATCACATGTTTTCCCGAATGCTTGAGTTACACGATTCAAACACGAACAACAAAATCAGGTCCATCGTATTAAATGTAAGAACTTTAAAAAATAGTGAAGGGAAAGGAGGTAAAAATTTTTAAACCAAATATAGCTTAAAATTATAAGGAAGCCTAAAGGTCTAGCACTTAAGGTAGTACAATGCTTGCACATTAGGTTTATCAAAGTAGTAAACAAGCAACACAAGCCATAATTAACAAATAAAAAATAACATGATATATAATATTTAGAAATTACAGCGTATTAAAGTCATAATTTGTTCACCTATGAAACAACCCGTATAACCTTACTTGAACATCAAGGTACTAAAAATTACTTGTCTTTGATAATGAAACGTAACTGCAAGGAAACGGTTCCACAATAATAAGCCTAATGCTACGGATTGGATAAAAAGTGAAAAGTTAGTAGCTGTGACCGAATTCTCTCAATAAATGGTTTTCTATAAAATGTTGAGAATGGTACCCTGATAGGGCAATTCCAACTCTTAATTTAAAAAGTTTTGGTCGACAAATTGAAAAAAATTAAAGGTCAGTAATTAGCTCCGGTTTACTGTCACCGAGTTTAGAGACAAGGGCTTTAACTCTGAAATGAGATGGTAGAGGTTCTTTTATCACTGAAAAACATCATTGAAACATATTGAGACACCCAAAACTGATATGACGTATGTTGGATATTTTAAATAATTAAATGCAATATTCATCTTTGATTCCTGGTAAACATTGCTCATACTTGCAGTTCTACCATTTATACTACAGTTGTTTATTAATCTTTATGACAATGCAAAAGGGTATTCGGTAAAACGATAGATAATATGAAAAATTTCTTCGTAAATAGGATGCTTGACAAAGCGGGCTGTTGGAAAATCCATTATCATGAATGCTGCCCTCTGAGATGCAGAAATATAGACACTAGAAAACTGATGATATACTGTTGTCTACGCTTAGAGTTCTAGCTATGGATAACATGTAGCAATCAGTGTCAACTGAGTAGAACTAGGGTTTATTAGATCAGTAGTTTATATGGTTGGTAAGAATAAATATGGTTCCTCTTGCTAAGACCAAAGAAGAAAACCAAAATTAACGATAATAGTAACATTTGCTTGTCCATGCAAAGTAAGAATGATGATTTACAGGTAGTTATAGGATCTTAATAATATTGATAATTTGGGATAAAATGTTGCATAGTTTTTTGGTTTTTTTTCCATAGTTTATTTTTTCATTTATGAGGTTTTGCACTAAATAACAGAAAGAAATGAGACCTTACCATAATAGAATCCAATTGTTTATACGCTTGTGTCGGATAATCTGAGTGGTAGTACATATCATAATAAAAATGCCTTTTTCAATCGAGGGGATTTACATATTTCAGCATACCCGTTTAAAACAAATAATAAATAATAATAATAAATTGTTGCAGGTATTAGACGTATGACATGTGTTTCAAAATGGTACCTCTAATTTCAAAGATGCAAATTTTGCTACTAAATTCGATAACAATTTACCCGTTTTATTTGCGGTGTGAGGACAAATACCTTTTCCATCATTTTCAATGAAACTCTTCACATCAACCTCAAAACTATTTGTTCCTATAATGTAATGTAAAAACGGCATATATCATCTATCGGTCTCTTAAGGCGGTCCTTCTTATTATTACCTTTTCAACGTTATTCATGTTATAAAAAATATTTGTACTTTCTGTTCCTGAGGTTTAGAGGCTTCTAAACAGGAAAGAAAGAACTTCTTCGAGACTTTACACTATAACTGTAGCTGTACTGCCTAGTAAGTAGAAAAGCAATATCTCTCTGTGCTGGTGCCGGAAATATTTTGATTACCCTTGTACTCCAAAAGCTAAAGTAATGCATGTCAAAATCCAGAAAGAAAAAATGCTAAAAAAGCAAACAAACTTTACTTAAATTTCTTTCTTCCTATAAAGTCTCCATACAATTCTATACTGGTTTATTTTCCTGTTAACCATTATCAATTTTTTCCAATTTTGCAGGAGATTGCAGATAACCCAAAATTATTTGTTGAAGGGCATAGCCGCTTTGATGTTTCCCAAGGAATGCTAGGAGACTGTTGGTTTCTTGCTGGCATTGGATCTTTAACACAAGACGGTTCACTCCTACATAAGGTACTTCCACATGGACAAAGTTTTAATGAAGACTATTGTGGCATCTTCCGGTTTCGATTTTGGAATTATGGCCATTGGAAAGAAGTTGTTATTGATGATCGCTTACCCACGTATGGAGGCAAACTAGTCTTTGTCCAGTCTGATACGCAAAACGAATTCTGGTCTGCTCTTCTTGAGAAAGCATATGCAAAGTAAGAAAGCTTGGTCATATCGTTTTCTCTTCATTGTTATGCTAGAGTGACAAAATATGTCTTACTTGTTATTGTATTGATTGATTGACTTTTGCTTCTCTGGAATTCAAATTTATGATAATCTAATGCATATTTTTGCATACGCCTTTTTGCCTGTGCCAATACTAGTTATCTTTGACGAAAGCAACTAATTATGAAAATATTTGAAATATGTTATGAGAACATTGGTGCACCTTTGCTTGACTTTAGTTTCAATTCTTAAAGGTATTATAATGCCCAATTTGTTAAATTTTTGTCTTCACAATGTTGTATTGTAGAATTTTATACAATGGACATGCAACAGTTTATTTTCAAATATTGTCTCAAACAGCTACATTAATTGCTTAATCAATATTATTAAGATTAAAATCCCAAAAATTATCCAAGAGCTGTTTTATGTGCTTTGCAATTATTGTGAATTTATTCTGTAAGTTGCGACAATATACCAAAGAGTAATAAAAGGTGGCCGAATGCTGAAACACTCTTGATTGATAGATATATGTATATAATATATATATATATATATATATATACTCAATCTGCAGACAGTACCGTTTCGCCCTTTGTGGGCTCATCAGTGCAGCACAGAGCTTCTGAGACATAACTCTCTGGCCATATTGCCGGAGCAAACACAGCTCAAGGAGCTACTGTGGGATTCAGTCAGAGTGCTCAAACTACGCATGCGCAGTGAGCATTGCATTACGCTGACAACAGGTAAAAAATATATATATATATATATATATATATATATATATATATATATATGTGTGAGATGACATTAGCACTTGCCCAGATATAACAACGGTACTCCATGCAACAACAGATGGTAAGTTTATGGAAATGCAAATGTAGCCTCAGGCGCACGGCACTCTCGAGCACAATACATAAAATCTTTCTAGAAGCAGCCCTACCAATAGATTGAATAAAAAGTACCAAGGGAAAATTTGGAGAAAATGTCAAACCAAGCATCTTCTGTATCAATCTTCATCGTCAATGAATATTGGAGAGGTATAAGAATTCCAGGTGTGTCAGTACCAGACTTAATTGTTGATTTTCTCTGCCATTTTATTGGTTATAAAAGTGCTCTGCTCAATATCACTTAGAGATTACGAGTCATTAGACCTGTTAAACACTGTTTCCCTCTAATATACATCAATCTGATGCCACTGATTCTACTATTATACCTGGTAACGGAGGTCAAAATGGAGGCTCGTGCTTGCTCCAGGTATCATCCAAAGGCTAGTGGTAGAACGGAAATGTTCTACACACCCGTAGAGGTCTGTTAGACCTCCCCACTCCTGATTTCCATTTTTGAGTGGAATTTAAAGTCAATAGCCAAAATACAATATGTCATACAGTGCAATTTAAACGATAGACTATCAACATGCCACATCAAGTATATTGCGGAGGTGCAATAAACGGTATAGAGAAAAGATCAGCAGAACTGTAAAGAAATGTAATTTTTTTACCGAGCTCGTATTTAACTGTCAATATATGTATGTCATCAAGATAATTATTCCATTATTCTGTAATAGGGAAAAAAATATTTTTCGTATAGGTGAATAACTAGCATTATCAGTTTTAAAAGTACCAATAACAATGGATACTTGAATTTTTTACAACTTCAGATTGCATGGTTCCTATGAAGCTTTGAAAGGAGGTCAAGCAGGAGAAGCAATGGAAGATTTTACAGGTGGTCTTGCCTACAGCATTCCTGTAAGGGAGGCATCTAATTTATACGAACAGATGAAAGAAGCAATAGGTTTTAAATCCTTAATTTGCGCTGCTATCGAAGCAACCAGTGCAAATGAAATTGAATTGAAGCTGGATAACGGACTTGTAAAAGGACATGCTTATACCATCAGCAATGTAAAAGAGGTAATCTGTTGCAACTTGTGTTTCAAATACTTTTAAATTAAAAAAATAATTAGTTACTTTGGAGCCAAACTAACAGACGTGAAAAAGCCTTCCATGACTTGTTCAGTGTCTATCGGTTGCCCCTTCTCTTTGAAACTACAGGATTTAAAACCTTCTAATAACCAATGACTGAAATGAACCATTGTCCTTCCAGTGAAGGACAAGGATTCATTTTGTTTTTTCAATTATCCATCACTATCCAAAGTTTTCGGTTGTGGAAATCTATCCTGCCTTTTTCAGATTTTATTTTCACTTTGATATTTATGATATTACCATAACTGTGACAAGTGCAAAATCACAATACGTGATGTGAAACACAAGAGAGAGAGAGAGAGAGAGAGAGAGAGAGAGAGAGAGAGAGAGAGAGAGAGAGAGAGAGAGAGAGAGAGAGAGAGACAAAAAATAAAAANGGTCATGTAAGGTATGAAAGAAGAGAGAGAGAGAGAGAGAGAGAGAGAGAGAGAGAGAGAGAGAGAGAGAGAGAGAGAGAGAGAAAGAGAGAGAGAGATCCAAAATAAAAATAAATTTTGAACACAAGCTATCATCAGGTGCGGATTCAGAAAAAGGCTGATTAGTGCTGAAGTGGCGAATGCAAAAAAAAAATAATAAAATAATGGGTCAGGCGCATTGTCACCTAAACATTTTCCTGACTACCCTCTTTTGTTTTGAAAAAAGCCGTTTAATAAACTGCTATTTTTGTCAAAAATAAATATCACGCCATTTCAAATATAATCTATTAAATTCTTTTCAGGCCTTTTGTAAATAAGGCAAACAGTGAAATTAAAACTGACCTGTATATTGTGTCGTTCAATTATGCTCTGTAAACCTCTTCTTGCAAAGCAGCAATACACTGCATGTGCTTTTTGGTCACCAACCGATATCAGAATTGTTTATGACAGAGTTAAATTGATGTTAATACCTGCTCTTATGCACAGCCCAAAACATACACGCTTAAATTAATAATACCACACGCTCAATAAAGTACGTGTGGTTACAATGTAATGCATGTTTGAAAGGGAAAATGGGCGCTTTTTTATTTATTTCTTTTTACAGTTAATATTTGACATATTTTAGATAAAATTTTTTCTTTGCAGTATTCTAAGATACTTGCATTGAGTAGGAAGTAATTTTACCACTTCCTTGCTAACATTCACAGGATCGACTTGTAATCGATATCGTAATATCAAAATAATTTTTTCCAGTAATATTTTTTCCAAAATTGAATACAATTATAAAATTAATATATTTTCAAAAGTTTTTTTCGTATTAGCCCTAATTTTTGTTTCTGAGCGGGTTTTTAAATCCATCTTAACAAAACAGATGAGTCTAACTTAGAGGGAAAATGATTGAAAATTTTGACCAAAGTGTATCCCTACAATGCTAAACTTTTGAAGTTAGGCACTCACTTGTCACTTTTAAACATATATATGTATAGACCTCTCTATATCTCCTTAAAGTCTTGGTTTTCTATTTGTATTTCTTATGCAGTAAACTACGCTAGTACTTCCAATATTCACATTTTTTGTATTATTAATCTCATATGATTACTTATAGCGCAACCTAAAAGCTGTGACAGTGTATTGTATTTTACTCTCTTTTAGACTCAACAGTAGACAATGTAAAAATTCTTTTATCATCAAATCTGTTTCTATGTTCTTTTCCCCGAATTTGGCTTACACACTCCAACATATGTGGAGTTACGGGCTTTTTTTTCTTTCTTTCTTTTATAAGGATCGAAGTGTATCAAATTTTTCATTGCACTATCTTGAATTTTTAATGATAAACACGTATTGGTATACATTTTAGCAGAAAACATGCATCAGAATATTGACATTTTGCTTGTATAAAAGTGTGTGAATATTTAGATTAAATCAAAGTTTTAGACAACTTATAGAACCAGCAAGTCGTTATACACTTTGTTAATACAGAGCTATGTTTCTTGTAGGTGGACGTGTATGGTTACACAGTAAAACTAGTAAGGGTTAGAAATCCTTGGGGGAACGAACGAGAATGGAATGGAGCCTGGGGGGATCGGTAGGTACTACTGTGTTTCTTTTTTGTAGTTGTTTGTGTAATTTCTCCTATGACGATTTGTTGCCATATTTCAAAACTCAATGTTAAAAAGGTTTCGAGTTTTAGATTTTAACATATTGAAGAATTATAATCTGTACGCCTTCTAAAAAAAACTCCCAGTTACCCTATTACAAATAATCAGTGTAGCTTAAGAGGTTCAGAACACCATTATTCTTTCAGCTAATTGTTAATTAAATTAAACGTATACCAGTAGCTTTCATTATCATCATTATCATATTGTGCATTATTATTAACTTTTCGGATTTCTCTTTTATTCTTCTGGAATGACTCTCGTCGTTGTCATAGTCATTAAACACTTGTTTCCAGCATACGTTCAGTATAAAATTCTATTGTCTAGGTCGATCTTGCTCCATAGCAAATAATTTTTATTTTAACGTGACTGTGATGATTTTTATAACAATCCAAAGTACTATTTTGTCTTTATTATGTAAAAATGGAGAAATAAAAACATATATTTCGCCATTTATCTGCACGGCTACCTGATAAATGTAACGCACTAATATATTGTCCTATTATATATCCATGTTCTTTTCTACTGATAAAGCTGTAATAGAGGTGTATTAGTACAAGGTAAGTAAAAAATATATGAAGCCAAGACCGGATTGACTCATGCATATCTGTCTGTCACACTAGAAAAAAGAGAAAATGACGTCCTTTCCGGGGAAAAGAGGACTGGAGAAAAAGCAATATCCTTGGATCTCTCCTCTGCAGCACCTCGGACATAGAAGCACGTTATATTGTGGAAAACACTGCATTTCAATCCTTCTGGAAGATATGGATTCAGGGATCCAAAATCCCTTTGACCAAAAAACTCCGACCGTATAATGCAACATGTCTGTCAATAATCCTATACAACTGTAACAGCTGGGCATCTCCAAAGATAGCCATGGATGAACTGGTGCCTGTTATCAAAAACATCTGCATTGAATCACAGAACACAAGTGGCCAAACAACCTAATCTCAAATGAAGAGGTGTAACACCACCCCACTCTCTACAAAAATAGCTCAATATAGAGGGTCAATGTTTGGACACATACTTCGGATGCCAAAACACACCCAAGCACAAAAATCCTAAGAATTTGCTGTGGTGGGATCCAACAAATACATGGCTCTCCAGGGAAGACACTGAATAAATCTACTGACTGTACTAAGAGCAGACATCAGAGATGCAAGACTAGGAACTGCAAGAGCTGCAAAAAGACTTCGGGAGCTAAGAATGCTCTCTAAAGGTAAAATAAAGTGGATCCAAATGAAGAAGGAGTTATTGTAACTGTAGTAAGTTTTTACCACTACAGATGCAGTACACATCATATCATCATTAAGTAAGTGACCGAGTTTCATAACCAATACTAACTCATAAAGACAGAAAGGGTGTAAAGGCCACGTTCTGTGTTTGGAGATGACTCTATCGAACGTTACCTGGTGAGATCGCTGTTATGTTATGTCCCGATGGTGTGTAATAGTATTTCTACGTTTTGAACCTGAGTGAAACATGACCAAATAATTATTTTCAAGGCATCTTTTTATTACACATTAACACAAACAACACTTACAAATTTCACTCACCTCTTTACGTTACATTGGTTGTATGATATGCTTTCTCTGGGGTTCTTTGTCGAGAAGATTATTATATTGCCCAAATCTCCTTACCCATAGGCCAATAAGATCGCTAGTAAGGTGCCTGTGTTATAATATTCAATTTGTTTCAAGTTCTTTTCTTTACTATTGTTAAGTTTTGAAACTAACAACTGTATATTTGCTATTCTACTGAATTCTGTTCTCCAGATAGATCGTTTCTGAAAATATTCTCCTTTTTGTTTCAACTCTCTGACATGATAGTGAAACGTTTCAAAAATCCATAATATGGAAGTAGCAACCCTAAACTGTAACAAACCGATCTACTCTGTAAAAACTGCTTCAGTATACCTGACGAAAAAGCTAAAAATGCATTAAACTGATGTTACACTACGGTTTTTCAGAAAATATTGTGTACCATATGAAATATTGTGATGTATTATACATTCAAATGCTTTGAAAAATGATTTATTCAAATTCACGATGTCTGAACCACGGAGCAGAATGACTTCAGCATACGTCCAGTAGAACTTTGCTTTAATTTTTAACTAAATTGAATTTTTCCAGCCTTCAAGAAGATTTTTAACCCAAACTCCTAACTGACCTATTTCAGTCCAAAAGTGAATCTAAGATATTTTGGCTGTTACTGCGGCACAGTGTACAAAGGAATACATTACTCTAAGCTGTCGTAGCCATCCAACTGTTTCAAGCCTTTGGCACGGTCAGTTGCAGGGTCTTTCGAAAAAAATGTTAGTGGACTGAGAGGAGCATATTTTGTTTTTGTTACGCTATAAAAAAAACAAGCACTTTAGATCTGAATAATATATCACACCAGTCTTACAGATCAGAACAGCATTTTGTTAAACTAGCTCTGTGTAAATAGGTTTCTTTTTGTTCTGTATTGGAAAATAGATATTCAGGAACATTAAGGTCGAACTCCTCCTGGAGATGGAGATCCAGCACCATTTGACAGCTCAAAGTCCCGGAGTATAAGCCGTCTTCGTGTGCTTTTTAACTGCTTGATACGAGTATTACTAACCTGAAGTCAATTTGACATCATATGCAGCTGAAGTAATGTTTTACTGTTCTTGCCGATGATGAATCGTTAGGGAAGCAAAATTTATTCAAAACAAAACTCACAGCTGGAATTTCTGGTCGTGTAGTAAAGATACTAAAACTGCTTTTAGCTACTAGCTGACGTGTAAAAATGACAAGGGAAGCAGCATAATCCATATTTTGCAAAGAATGACAACCACTGGGTTTACCTGATGACTACAAACTATGCTACTAGGAAATTTTCCCCTGAGAAGTTATCTACCTAAAAATATGCCCCAAAATTTTGCTTATTGAAAATTCCTGGAAACTAGCCCCCAGGAAATTTGTTCCTCAAAACTTCTGTAGTGAAGTAGAAATTGACATTCAGATTACGTTTGGTTTTAAAAATCTTGTATATTGATATTGAATATTTCATTTTAGATATCCTGGAGAAAATATCTACTTAAATAAAAACTGATTTAATCTATGTTTTTTTCGCTTGAGCCTTGTAAGAAATTACAAGTCTAATTCTATGTTAAAAAGCTGCCTGCTGCATAAAGTATTTATTATACCTATATTAAAATTCAATGAAATTAGTATTCTTCCAACGCAGAGGGCAGTAAGAACACATATTTAAAGAAGTGAAGAATAAGTGCTACTACCCTAGATTAAAAAATGGAATTTGTCTCATCAATACAAAGGAAAAAAGAGATTTTGTACGAAGGTACATTTACCTTTTCGAAAGGATCTGGCAAATAATAAAACGTCTTATGAATGTGAATATAGGAGAAAGATACAAAGTAGTGCTAAAATAAAAGTGAATTGGGCAAATAAAATCGCAGGAAGAGTCAACCACCATCTTTATAAAAAACAAGTTTAACTTAAGACAGATTCTTCAACCAACTGCCCAATCATCTACGACAAGAATACTTTTCAACCACAGTTCTGTTTGGTTTTGAAATATCCGTAATAAATGCAACATTACAAGTTTTTCCAAACGCAGAAATAATTTTTTTTTCATTTGTCATCGAAAATTTGGAAAAAGATCCAACCAGTGGAATGCAACAGCGCTATATTGGTACTCCTAAATTTGCTCTTCATATGGGGATGAAAATCGCATCAGATTGAATTTCAAAATAGGTATTTAAAAAAATTTATGCATGATACAATTTTTTGACTATGACATTTTTAACATAGCATTGAATTAGTTATTACTTGAAAGACTTAACAGGAAAGGACTATCTACGTCACTACAGAAGTATTGGGAGCAAAATTTCGGGGAAGCGAATTTCCAGGGGAACAATTTTCCAGGGGACTAGTTTCTAGGGAATTTCCAAGAAGTAAATTTGTGGGGTAATTTTTCGGGAAGATAAATTCCTGGGGTAAACTTTCCTGATGCCTATATCTATTCATGGCTTACGCTTAGTTTTTGGAGCCTATCCCAATACCTGTGATATGAAACAAGGTAGGTGAATGTTGTTATCGCCACCTCACACTTTGGATATTATTCTGTACACTTCTTGAAAATATTACTCTAATTTTATTTAATTGCTTCTTTAAAATGTATGTCTTAAATTTTGATACAATATATGTAGCTCCAGAGCCATTACTCTCTGTACTGATTTTGATATACGAAGGGAATACCAATGCACCTTGATACCACTGCGATTTAAAACTTGTAAAAAGTAACAGCCCCTTTAGCCTCCGTCTACTTGATACGGAAAAGATTGGTATCTGAAATGCAAAATTATAGGATATAAAAAAATTTTCTTATTAGCCTAAGTGATCGTCCAAGTAGACCTAAGTGATACGAAAGACATGGAAAGCTTAAATAGAAATATGGTTTGATTTAATATTGTAGTAAGCACTCTTGCGTTATAGCTCTTGGCATTTTTTTTGGAAGAAAAACATTGTTTAATACCACCATGTTGGTTTTGATGAGCAGACACAGAGCAGTTTTCCAATTTGTATTTTGCAAGGATTTGCCCTTTTATAGATCATTGTGTGTATCAATAAATTGTGATGTTGATTGTGGTTTGCCTGTGAATGTTAAAGTTTAATCTGAATTTTGCTGTTCTCATTATGTTCTCATTATGTTCTCATTATGAAATTAAATAATCCAGCAGTTTTATTTGCAGATGATATCTACCAGCCTAATGTTCATTTTTACCTTCACATTGGTTACTAATCTAATTTATTGGTCGTTACCGAAAAACAAAATTTCGGATAAAGGAATAAAATAATAGCAATACCCTTATTTATTTAAAGTAATATTTTGACAACTTTATTTCTTTAAGCTCTGATGAATGGGAGAAGTTATCAGACGAAGAAAAAGAAAGCATGGGATTAACATTTGCACACGATGGAGAGTTCTGGTAGGACATTTAATGGTTACCTTTTTTGGCAAAGAACCCTACAATATTGTTAGATACAGTTTAACGAACTTTAGAAGTAGAATTTTTAGACAATATCAAATGCAGTATTGAGGAGCCGTGGCCTAATGGTTAGTGCAACTGCACCGTAACCAAGAGGTTCTGGGTTCGATTCCGTGAGAGGGCGTCTTTGGAATTTCACAAGAGATAGAGCCATGGGTTGGGGGGATCAGGAAGGGGATACGGCCAAGAAATTCCTCACTGTCAAATCCAAGTCTCTATGAAGGGCACCGTCTGAGCCCCAGTTATTGGGGAAAAATGACGTTAAAAGAACAAAAATAGAAAAAATATACGGGTTAGCATGTGAACTTGAAAGATAGGAATAGTGTGTCTTAATCTGAACTTCTGTTCTTTTTTCAGCATCATCATCATCATCATCATCATCATATTCGGTTTAACGTCCATTTTACATGCTGGCATGTGCTGGACGCTTTCTTGAAATTGACTTCCAAGTTATCCTATCCTTTACCAGGTATCTGCTGACACCTTTTTTCTGCTGACACCTTTTTTTTCATGATAAAGATAAAAGAGTTTTAAAAGATAGCTAATTGATGACTAAGAAAATTGAGGAATAAATAGAAATAGAAATTCTAACATTTCAACAATTCGTGAAAACAGAGAGAAAAAGTTAATAGTACCTCTGTATAACAAAGATGGACCTGCGGATGTTATTTGAAACAGTTGAAATAACTAATTAATTTATCAGAGGGATAACCACAACAGTATGTTGTCCTTTGGGGGCGGGGGAAGTTTTTAAAAAAAAAATTAATTTGTTAAAACATATTTTGAAATTTGTTTTTAAATTTGCAGCAACAATGAACAGATTGTGGTTACTCTATTTAATGCTAATAGTCAACAATAACACAAACGACTACTAAATAAAAATTTTTTAATACAGCTGTAAGATAAACTCTTTCCTATCAGGGTATTAGTAACATAAAAATTTTGAGCATGGATTGATCTACTTATCTGCTAACCATTCAGACTAAATGAAGCTGAGTTTTTTTGGTTTTTTTGAATGGTGCGTTTTTAATCTGCCAGTTCGTCGAGTAGCATTACGTAGATTTTACTGAATACTGCCATAATTGATTGACCATTTCCATTTCTGTTAGTTTTCACTCTAGTGCTGAGAATAGAGACCAAATGGAGACTCGTGGTTTGTACCTGTTGATAACGATTAAACTTACGTGGTTAATGATGATGCCTATCAGAACCGTTTTTAGCTGTGACCAGTGTTGAGCATTGTGATGCTATTCTACAAATGCTAGGGATTTTTTATGCTACCTATTTTTTACTTACATAGGTAGTGTAGTTTGATTATCAAACACTTGAAATATTTGACGCAGTTGGTTTAAGTAAAATGCATTAGCAGAAAGTCTAAATTCAGAAGAGAAACAGACAAATGCTTGTTTCTCCTTCTACAATCCTTTGTAGACAAGACAAGGCTGAACAGTTTCTATAAAGGTCTACATTCCCATAGCTTCACCAAAATGTTTGTCTGAAGAAACTGTAGCAGAAAATAAAATCTTGAGCTTTGTCTACTTGTGCGAGAAAAAAACAAAACCCTTACAAAAATCAAAACGACGGACTCAAGAGCTCAAATGCCCTTATTCGAAGTATAAAAAATAAACGCCACCTTGTCCCAGTGACACAGTTTGAGTGGTGCTGCATAACTCGGTCTGCCGATACAGTACAACTCTCAGTACAACTTTGTGTGCTATATCTAAAGAGCTGTGAATTTCTTTATCGTTAAGTTGTAGCTTAGTATTCATCTGCCAGTTACTCAGATAAAAGCAAGTTTAAAATCTGCTATTGATATTCAGAATCTTTTGTCGCAGTGGGGTCGTACTCTTTCAGTGAATATAACATAGTGGCCAAGATAGGTAAATTCCTTTGTTTCTTTGATTTAGTCTTCAACGATTAAGCTGCTAATTTCTCCGTTGTAGGTCTACTTAGTTTAGACTGCTTTTGTGTACATCCCACTATTAGAAGCAGTGCCTCATGCATAATGACACAAGACAGCTAAACCCTTTTCTTCATTTTATAGAGCTGATGGATAAACTGTTATGATTACGATACAGTCGTGTTTTGATGTTTTGGCATGATGTAACTTCCCTCACTAGTTCAGTACATAAATTAATTTTTATACCACAACATTTGCAACTTTTTGGAATTGACATGATAATTGAACTGGGTAACGTTTTTCATAGGATAACTATAGAAGACTTTGTGGATAATTTTACGAAGGTAGAAATTTGTATGCTGAGCCCTAATAATTCCGGTGATATTGAGGGAATCCAGTGGCAAATGATTGTTTACGAAGGATCATGGCAGCGTTTCGTTTCTGCTGGAGGGTGCAGAAATTATCCAGATACTTTTCATATTAATCCACAATACATGTGAGTATAGTTGTCATTCCTAATTTTTTAAAAAGTAATGTTATCATATTTTTATAAGTGCATGGCTTTATACTCTTTATGCAAATCAGGGCTAAAATGTTTGTCCAGAATTCAGCTTATAGACGAACAGCAAATCATAAATTTGAATATAAACGTCAGAGCTCTAAAATTAATTATGATAATACTAATAATCATCATCATAATGATAATGATAATTAGGAACATTCTTTTAGCCTATCTTTCTGGGCGGCAGCCTTTAACCTAAAAATGTTATTTGTTGTAATGGGCGTTGCAATTTTTTCATATTTTATTGGGGGTCTTGCTGAAAGAGTATTTTTGGCTTAGTAATGGGAAAAAAGCATTCGAGTAAGTAAGTAAGTAAGTACATAGTACTTAATAGATTTATTAGAGCTAAAAAGAGTTATCTTTGCTCAACACAACAACTACTCTTTGAGCTCAAGTTACTCATAAACAATAAACTCCCTTTGTATACATGGAAATTAAAACAGAGATAGCGGATATTGGTCTTTTTCCACAAATTTTCTGTTGGGAAATGTTTGTGAAACGGTTGGGGAATGGCTACTTCACAGTCTGTCTTTCTGTCTTAAATAGTAAATAACACAATCAAAGAAAACAAGGAAATGATCGACTATTTTCAATGTCGGTATGGTCATCAGCTTCTCTTATCGAGTTTTCTTGTGCAAAAGTTAATTAATCCAGAGTAAAGATCATCGTACCCTTACTCCAATACTTACTTTACTTTGAGTCATCCGTTGTCCTTGAACTCTGGTGAGGCCAGAACAATGTTCTTACTCCAGAAATCTCTGTCTTTCATTGTATTGATCAGATCATCAGAGTAAAGCTGTGTATCTTCTTCAATGACTTGCTTAAGGGTGGTTTGCTCCAATAACAACATAATATCTGTTTATTTCATATTATTTTTTCTGGTATGGTTATCTGAAGTATAATGTGACACCTTTAAGCTAAAGGACGCACAAAAACTCAAATGTAGTTTGTTGTATTATAAAGAATATGACGAAGAGAAAGATTGATTTAACTTAATAACGAGCTTGACAAGATGGATATATCAGGAAGATTGGAGACAAACATGCACTCATTATTTTCAACAAAATTATTGTAAAAAAAGCATTGCAACTTTTGATCCATCCAATGCCTACTTTTCAACTGTGCTGCATTCAGACAAACCTTACGAGTGCATACATAGCTGTTTTAACAAGTGGAAGTAAGTCCATATAAATGAACCAAAGGAATATGCATATGACCAATGGATGTTTAAAAGAACTTGCTTTGCTCACTTCTTCAAATCTCTTTATTTTTTATTTTTTTGCTTATGTTGGATTCATTTAAATTACTGTTCGATTTCCAAAGGATTTTGTAGCATTACCTTAATATCCTTAACATCAATCAGTAATAGAGGATGGGCACTTTTAAAATATTAATTTTCAAAAGACAGTTTCACTGATAACGAAGTCACTTGAATTAGAAATGTTGGATCTCATAATCAATAAAGGTCACAAAGATTTCTCGTTGTAAATCAGAATTAGAATTATCAGATTAGTATCAAACAGCTACTTCTTTTTAGTTTCAAGTTTTTTGACATTCAATCAACTATTGGATCGGAGTTCAATTAACCAAGGTAGCCAAGGTGTCCTAATCAATGAAGAGAAGGAATAAAGTAGATTACTTGGCAATTTATCGGATGAAAGAGAACTTTTAGAACATGTTCCTTCATTTGCCATTTAATACATGGTAGTGATTATCCTACACGAAACAAAAAGCAAATACAAGAAAAAATGGCAAAGTCTCTTAAGCCTGTGGCTACTAAAAGGAGTTAAATTTGATTTTTGCTGGAAGATCTTTAAATTGGCTCTTTGAGACTTCTTACGGTTCTCTGCAAAGAATAGTAGACTTAGACCAGGAAAAAGTTGTAAAAAAAACTCTAATTTGGAAAGTTTTTCCTTAAAAGGAATTTAAATTTAATACCGTTAAGTTAGGGG
>RDPX01000025.1:2290500-2305718 GCA_003991215.1 Morbakka virulenta
CGGAGATACTGTTTAGTAAATAGAGCCAAGATGGGGTTGATCTAGGTGGTAATATGTACATTCTCCGATGATATACCACAGTATGCGTCGGAAAAACCATAAGTTGGACTTATCTAACTTTTTCAACTTTTTTCTGCAAAATGTGTACATCCGACAACGTACATCCGACAGGTCAATCGATGAAGTTCTAGTCACTGTGACATACAACAAGGTTGTCAAATATTGTTCTCATAAGTGTTTTTCAAAGACAAGATACCTCTGAAATGTTTTAAACGTCAAATGGATGAGATAGAAGGTTAAGTTTCGATGGATTTAATATTACTAGGCAAAACTTAATTATATCAATTTTTATCGCTGTACGTCCGACTGGAACGTTCTTGAGCTTGTAATTTTTTTATGCAAAGTGCTATGTTGACAATTTTTTTCCTCGTTTAAAGGCATCATTTATGTAATTCTGAAATACGTAAATCCACACTGTACTGTCTTATTGATCTTCTTTGGCAGACCCTTCAACTATCGATCGTACATCCGACAAAAAAATTAATAAAAAAACAGGCCCAGGACAAATAATTAAGATTTCCTTCAATATTGAGTTATTTATTGTTGTTTTTCCTGAAAATTGTACATTTTTTATGTAAGTAAAAGCCGACCGCTGATGGTACATGATGGTGAAAGTACACTGTTCTGACAGACCACACATGTGAATAGTTAAGCAGTGTTGGCTCATTAAGTCTGTCATGGTATTCATTGTAAAATTTCTCTGTTTCCTTAACAATTGCTAATTTGAAAGGTGATTTGGTCTTGAAATTGAAAGCCTTATATCATACGTTCTAGCCTTAACAGCAAGAGGAGTCTTGATGCTAATGGTCAGGCATTATTGAATGGTATCTATTACTAATGAATGTTATTGTGAAAGTGTAGCTTCAGGTTTTATAAGAACAAGTTATGATCGTTTCTTCTACACTGAAACTAAGAAGGGTGTGATTACTGTTATAACGTGACTGCTACTGTTAGCTAACTTAAAAATTACGATTTAGCTATTAATGCTGCCTCATATTCTAGCAGATACAAAATAATTGACCAAACAAGCGTTGGACGTAGAGGTCGAGGGCTAGACTCTTACTGGAATATACTCTCTTGATAGTTTTTCTGAGTGATGAATATATAGTTGGTAAATATTCATTGTTTAGCCATTTTTAAATATTTTACTGGTTTATTTACTACTATTCCTTTATTTATGTTTGTTATGGAGAATGCTAAATGTTGGGCGTATGATTATGCAGAATAAGTTTAAAATAAATTCAATGGAATGATGGTGTAGTGTATGGTCTTAGAAATACCAGGGTTACTCTTCCTAAACTAAAACTTTAGTCTTCAACCGCAGAATCTCTGGTTCAGCTCTAGAAAATATGGCGGCTTAAAGACATGGCTATGGGGACTTAATTCCCCATGAATGGCACAGGTAACTAGAAGCAAAAATATTCTAGCAGAATACTAGTAGAAATACCTTGGAGCCACTTTATGTGGTGGATTTCAACGTTCAAGCTAGATCCAGCGAAGCTAATTCAATGTTTTTTTATTCGAACTATAAATACAGCTAGTATAGTTTACAAGCAGTAGTTAAGGCGGAGTTTTTCACTGCAAAGGAAATTCTGCAGGTTCTGCATTCCACTTTACACTTTAATGGTGCCACACCCGCTTATGTATAATATAGAAATCAGTGGTAGTATATCCATCTAGTCAAATGTTTTCATTTTGCAGGTAATTAGTTAGAAATAAATGGCCTGACCAAATTGCATTGAATATGTCTGAATAACGAATAATTAACTATCCCATCCATATTTGTATTTGTACCCAAAAATTAAGCTTAATCCATTTTAAAGTTTTACTTTTTACACATCACCTTACAATTTAAAATGCCTTCACCTGCCCACCTAGCTCCTTATGTTAATTTTAGATTCAGACGAATTAAATTGTTGGCTTTCTAGGTCTTCCGAGTAGGATCTCACTTCCCTTCTCTGGCTGTGACACTGTTTGTAAGAAATTATTCTATACTGTATTAGCAAATATAGCAATAAGCAGTTGGTTGAAGAAGTCAAATATCAAGCAAAAAGAACCTTATCAAGTCATTAGTTGTAAGCTTTTCTGAGGTAAGTTTATAAGATATACTTCTTCATCGTCAGGCTGGAGAAGTAGCTCTCAAAAGGTAGCTCAGAAAAAGTTTAAGGTTCATGAAATGATAAACCTTCTACATTTATTGCTTCAACAAAGTCCATAAAATCAAGCAATGTTAAAAGCAAGCAGTATATATTAGTGTATGTCCTTCGAATTATTTTTCCGTGATAAAGGGAAGATTTGTGAAGTTTTTTGCTTTTGGAAGTGAGTTACCTCCATAGTCAAGGTTTAATCAGATGCCCCACAGTTAAACATCGAAAAAAAATATTCGTCGGAATACCCGTTTAAGGAAACCTGAAAAGATCTATTAACAGCATTTTCAGCGTATTTGTACCAAACTAAATTGTTAGCTCCAATTTATGTTCTTATCATATTTTAGTGATATTTTTGTTAATACAAGGACGTTATTGGCAAATGGTAGAAGTAAAGGTTGAGGAAAAAGGAGGTCTATTTAACAGTTGGAAACTATATGCCATCAGTCGTTTAATTTGAAACTCTGATAATTCCGCGATATATCTGGACTGACTTCTTGTTCTAGAATCGAAATAGAAGAATGCCACCATGAAGGAGAAGAACATTCATCTTTAGTGGTTGGGTTGATACAAAAGGACAGAAGAAGAATGAGAAAAATAGGAGCAGAAAACTTAACAATAGGCTTTGCTATTTATGAGGTACATATTTTGTGTTTGTTAAAATCTCGAGAAAAAAAATTAAGTAAATAATATTTTCAGTTGATTAGATTCACCTCATCTATACGAGTGTCGTACATTACTCAATGAAAATATTTCAGTGAAAACTCCAGACATTTGTAAAAGGTTCAGAGGGAAATATTTTTTAATGTCTCTTTCACAAATAATTGTGTCTAACATTTATGATATTGTGAAAAACTAGGTTGATATTCTAAAAGTGTCCTACACGTCTTACTCACTTCTTTGTCAGACTCCATTCTTTTACTCGGGTAAAATATACCCTCTTATATTTCAAGTTGTGCTGATGAAAACTTCACTCATTTTCAGCAATGTTAAACATGTTTTAAACAAACGTGTTGTGTAACTGCGAATTTAATTATTCCGAATTAAGTACAAAGAGAAAAACAGGACGAGCTTTTTGAATCCTTGTGGTGATCTTGAATGTTTCTTGTCTTGCACTTGCTATCTGATGTAACAACCAGTTTATATAAATATGACCAACTATGGCTCTGCACAAAGGTTGATAAATACTGTTGCTCGTAATTTGCATTAAACTGTAGTCTCGGTTATCAAAGAACCATCGTATTTACAATATATCTACCTCTCTTAGGCACACTACTATCACGGAAGATAACTTTGTCATCGTTTTCTAGTTGGATTTCCAAAATTGATTTTCCGTTTGTTAGAAGTTGTTCTTTTAACTGCTGAAAAAATCATAGACGAGTGTATTTTCTTGAGTATTCTACTAAATTTTTGAGGTTGACAGTCATTCACATCCAGGACAGTTTGACCATTGCATTTTATATTGACTGATTTAGTCATTCCATAAGAACCGTTTATTGTGCTAATGTTATCGGTTGCTTCAAAGTTATCGCTGCTATCATAGTTGTCTATTAAGAAATTCTTTTTAATAAAACCATTATACCAGTCAATCTGCCCAGATTCACTTGTTGAATCCACACCAATCCTATGACCTGCTTTGTTTTGTTTACACTTTGCCCAGGTTGAGCAATGGGTGTGGCGAGCTCGTATCTGATGTATTCATATCTTTCAACATTATTTTAAAGCCATATGTCATACACTATTATCACATTAAAATTACATGAAGATACAACTGTTGAAATAAACGATTATGGAAATGACTTGAATGATGTAAATAATTTTGCCAATCATCTTAAGATAGAAATTAACATTTAATATACACTGATATATATACACTAATATATAATAATGTATACTACCAATAAAGGCTGTATTGATAACGTTTATTTCAACAAAACTAGAAATCATTTTAATGTTATTAAGTCGATAAGAGCATTTCATAATGTCGCTTATTATTGCAATGATTGTAAAAACGTACACAAAAGGAGACAAATATAAATGTCAATCATAATGTTTATATTGCCCTACCTTCATAACAGATGAGAATTGCAATGGTAAAGAAATAATTTGTAAAACGTATAACAGAATATCGTACGGCAAAACATGCTTTAAAAATCATCTTAAGAATTGATTTAAGGTAAAAAGTAAATCTCATAGGATTTGTGACTCAGTTAAAAAGTGTTTAAAATGTTAAAGAATAGTTACTTGTAAATATGTAAACGATATCAATGAAAAAGACAGAATGATGCTTTTTCCTTTAGGTCATGCACAGAAAAATACCCTTTTTACGTCTTTGGATGTACTCAGAATACTGAACTTACTTAGCAATCGCACAAGATTATGATGGTAACAAATACATCTATAGGAACATTGATTCGTTTTGTAAAAACATTATAAACGATAAATTTTAAGGATATACATTGATTTTCCATAATAGTTTTAAAATACGATCCTCACTTTATTTCAAAATGGTTAGTAGACCAAGGAATGAAATCAATTTGCATGTACAATTGTGCTGAAATCATGTATATGGAAATACCAACATTAAGAATTCGATTCACAGATAGCCTAAACTTCCTTCAGTTGCCATTATTAAATCATTTCCAAAAACATTTGGTTTGAATGAACTTGAAAAAGGTTTTTTTCCAGATTACTTTAACAAAGAATGCCATAAAAATTAAATCGGGAATATACCAGCAGAACATTATGCATTTAATGGAATGAAATCACACGAACAAGAGAAGTCACTTAAATGGTATGAAGACGGAGTAAATAATGCATATGTTTTTGGTTTTCAAAAAGAGATTACAGGATTCTGCCGATCGGATGCAAAAATAATCTAAAGATCAATGATAAAGTTCCGGGAAGACTTCATAAAATTAGAATACGTTGATTCATTAAAATACATCACAATAGGTAATGTTTTTATGGCTATTCATCGTGCAAATTATATGCCTAAAAAACAATTGCTGTTGTACCTGAATATGTCTAAACGGACAGTTTCAGGAAAACAACTGTTATGTGGCTCGATTACATGGCCTCAAAAGCAAAATATTAACATTAAACATGCTTCAAACGGTGGTGAAAAATGTATAACTATTAATAATCAAACTTATAAGGTGGATAGATTCAGTAATAAAGACAATACTGTATTTTAATACTATGGTTGTTTTTGGCATTGATGTCCAACTTGCTATTGATCACATGTTATAAACAATAAAAATAAAAAATACATGGGTACATTAGACGCAAATACTATTGAAAAACGCAAAATGATAAAGTCTGCTGGATGTAAACATGTAAGAATATACGACTGCCAACTAAAGAAAAGTTGTGAAAGCCTCAATGTTAGGTACTTCGTCGCTCGGGTTGATGTTAAAGATACGGTGCAGGTGGCGCGTGTGGAAACTTTTCAGCCTCTGGCACGGTTCATGTAGAGCTACAATGTTTACCTGTAGCCACAGCAACCAGTAATTGGTCACTTCCATTGCATAACTGATCGACAGAGGACCTTGTTTTCCGCTACTTATTGTGTGGACGCTTTAAGACCCAAGTTTGAGAACTGGTCTCGCTTGTTGTTTTTTTATTATTGGCTGGTGCAGTATTTGCAGTTTGCTAGGCGAAGTTATCCTAGTCCCCATACATTTAAAGAATGACTGTTAAACTGCGTTAGGGACTTCAGCTCCATATTTTCCCTCAGGGTTGATTTCGGAGCCTTTCACCTGCACAGGTAATCCGCACGCCAGTGGCGTATTGAAGTCTGGTTTCTCTTTCCCTAGATCAGATACCGTGCCAGGTTGACGAACATCTATTTCAGGCGTGTAGTTTTTGAGGCGGCATTAGAGACTCGCCCTTGCCCCTCGTTCTATTAACAAAAGCATACGGAAGGCTTAGTGACTAAACCACACGGGCAAGCCAAGGGCTGGATATGGTTTCCAAAGGCTGTATGAGACGAACGGGGTAAAGAGCATTTTATAACCAATGGACGTTTATCCCCAATGCCACCTGGGTATCCCAACCCTTGCAATCTAATAAAATTAATTATAAATATAACAATAACTTACAAAACTTGGAGCCAGATATGATAAGTAATCATTCAAAGTTTTGTTGTTCGAAGTTTTTATAACATATTTGCTTTCTAGAGAAAACAATGCATTTTCCATGACAAGTATCTTTAAATAACAGAGGAAATATAATTCGTTTGATTCTTATTTATACGAAATTAATAAGCAGGAAAAGAGTAGAACTATAGAACAAATGAAAATTTAGACTGTATGAAATAGGAAATTTATAACAAAAACAGTAGCTTATAAACTACTAAACATAAAACTTGACTAAACCATCATTCTAGATTCTTTTTTGAAAGAAATATATTCACTCTGTATTAGATTTGGGTGCATTTGTGTTGATGTTTATAAGATTTTTAGCCAAATGAAATTTATTAAAATTACTTCTAGATTTTGTTTTTTATCTTATCTTGTTTGGTATCATAAGAAAATATTTTCCATTTTCTAAAATAGCTCTTCTTTTTGTTGTACACTTCATATTACAAGCATATACAAACACATGAAGTATAGAAAAATATTATAAATATAAAACCATATTCAATTAATTTCTGTAACGTTTTTCACGATTCTAGTACAACGACGAGGCCGAAAAATACATAAACTCTGGAAAGCTTGAAAAGGAATTTTTCCTATACAACCGCTCTGTTGCACGAACAGAATCGTTTACAAACGCTAGAGAAGTAGTAGGGCGGTTTTCATTACCGGAGGGGAAGTATATCGTGGTACCAAGTACATTTAGTCCACATGAAGAGGGAGAATTTGTTTTAAGAGTATTTGCTGAGAAAGAGCATTCATGCAAGTAAGTATTTACGTGTCAAAGGTAATTTTTAGAACCAATTAGGATTCTTAACTAGCGCTTTGAAAACCCAAGAACGAAAAGATTCTCTTTAAGCAATCCAATAAGAGGACTTGTAACTAAATTCTGAAATTGTATGGGGTGAGTTCGGGGACAAAAAGGACAAAAAGCATGGTTGATTCTTTTAATTTTGTATGATATTAAAAGGATAAATATAACTTTAAAATGTGACTTTAGCTTTAATCGTTACTGTAGTAAACTAGCTCAGCTTGGATTTAATATTTCTATTTTAGTGTAAAATTCTTCTTGCAGCTTTACCCTGGACAATGTCCTCTACAATATCTTTTTTTAAACATTTTTGTAATTTTTGCTTGTGGTTAAATGAGTGTTAAAAAGGGTGTTTGCAGTGGTTACTACACGGGTAGCAATTTCTGTGAGCCAGTTTAGGGTAAAAAAAATCAATACTTAAAAATATTCTTTTATGTCAGTATAAATAAAGATATTTCCTCATATTTCAGCGAGCTGGATTCTGACATTCATATCAGCTGCAACAGGGAAATAGTGAGAATTCTTTTAATCAGATTTTTTGGGTTATATTTTATTTCTTATTACAGTTTTAAGTGCTAATGTGCAGAACAATGTAAGAATACCATCCAATCAGTGAAAAAAAGGTTTAATGTTGTAACTGGTTGTAAATACTTTTATATTTCTTGCTAAGTAGACTTTTCATGAATACTTTATCACAGTCAGATGTACATAAATTTCAAGTTACAATACCTCACGGGAAAATTTTTAACACATAATTGAACCTAATGCTACCAAAATTATTTCAATGTTTTTCAAAAATCTATTTGAAAATTGTATTGCTCTAAAAATTCTAACATTTTATTTAAACGTATTGAAACAATGTTATTTTGTAAATAAAATTTGAAGATTTCTTCTTGTAAAAGTTACATTTCAATAATTGAGTCTAATGATTCCATTTTATTGGTACTGTTAGTACTACCGTTGAATATTTAGAATACACTAAATTATTGTTCTTTTTTTATATAATAAATATCTAATGGTGAATTATATAACTTCCAAATGAAAATAAGGTTATTAGTGAGTATGATTTTCTACAAAAAAAATTAAGTTTTTAATAACTTTGTCCTTTGTATTTGTTGTATTTTTTTGTTTTATTTTTCTTGCTATATTATCTCAAAATTTGTTTTTCGGGTTATTTATGCAGCGTACTGTATTATTATGTATAGTCAATGTCCGGTAATTTGAACTTCCAAGGAAGTTTTTTTTGTTTCCAGCAAGCAATTGGCAAATGATTTACATGGGTTTCAAACCAAAATATCAATTTGCTGTATTTCAAAGAAAGATGGCTTAAAAGCATCTCAAAAATGAATGAATAGATACTTTGCAGAAATGGCAATTTTCCTTTTGAAGAGTGACAACTGCAACAGACTAAGTCAGTGCAAAGCGGTGTAACTTGGAGGATGGTGAAGGAATACAACTCTTGTCCATTCTCAACTGACCAGGCATCCAAGTATTTTTTGATAGACTTTAGAATATATCAGCATATTTCTTATGAAATGTAGTTTCTTTCTGTATAACCAACCTTGAGTTTGAATTACAAAAAGCTAATGTTGTTGGTTAAACAAAAAAAATTCTTTCTAAAAACAAAAGCTCGAGTTATCAAGATTCAAATTATCACATTCATTTCCAAGGAAAAAGTGCAAGGGCCTCAAAAACGAAAACGTTTTGTTGAAATTTACCAAATGTTCCAATTATTCAGCATTCATATTATTGACTTTGACTTAGGAGGGTCCGTGGCCTTATGGTTAGTGCAACTGCACCGCAACCAAGAATTCCGTGTTCGATTCTCCGAGCGGGCCACTTTAAAAATTCACAAAAGAAAAAGCCTTTGGTTGGTGACAGGAAGGGCATCTGGCCAAGAAATTCGTCACTACCAAATCTAAGACCCTATGAAGGGCACCGTCTGAGCCCCAGTTACTAGGGGGGGGATGACGTTAAAAAAAATTTAAAAATTAAAAGCTATTGGACTTTGACTATAAATGTTTTTAACACCCTTTTTTAAAGTACCTTTGTTGAGACAATGCCCTTTTGACAAACTTCATATGACTTCGGCGAGGAAGGGAGAGGCCGGTTTCCCCTCTGCATACCAACCAATTGCTTTTTCTTAAGTTAGCTACAGCACAACCCTACTAACCTTAAAACCACATCTTCTCTCTTGTTACTCCTGAGGATGTATAAATCAAACCTTTGTAATAGAAATGCCATTTTTCAATAAATCTACAATTATTCAAATTAAATGTTATTCAAATTAGGTTTCAAAAACGAGAGTCAAAACTACCAATTTATGCACTTAATTAACAAGATACAAGAAGCTAACTTTTATTTTTATATGCTCCTCTTTGACTCGGACCTTCGATTAGAGTTAGTTTAGCTACCTCTACCCGCTTTGCATTCTGGTCCATGTTAGATTGGAACAATACAATACATAAAAAGTTTTGAACTTACATTAAATGACAAGAAAGATGAAATTGTTTACCAATCCTTTCAATTTATATCTTCTATTTGAGGGAGAAGAAATTTTAAAAATTCAGAGAAAGAACTTGCCATTAAATTGAAACTTTTTAAGATTGAACAATTATATACATAGTAACCCCATGAGAAACCAACCAAACTTAAACTCTATCACTGTACTGAAAAGAGTTGGAAAGATTCAGTTAATGAACACTCTTCTCTGCATCAAAGACTATGCAAACTGCACTTCTAGTTACTATATATGAGTTGATGAGAAATGTAGTCAATGTGAAACTCTTAATGAGATGATGCAGCCCATACATGACCTTTGTTCATTGCTTACATTCTAGGAGGGTGATGGCGATTCGTCAGAAACACTACTTGACAAATTTAACGACGTAGCTGGAGAAGTATGTATTTTTATTTATGCTTTAAAAAATAAAATCATTTTTGTATTTCATTATTTTAAATATGAAAGAAGTTTTTTTGAAAAAAAAGTGTTTAGGATTTATAACTGACTCTATAAGAGACCATAATCAAAATCCACCTCTAAAGTTTCTTTCCTAATGCTAAAATTGACATTATACTTCAATTCCATGCTGAATAGATTTTTTTTGATAGCTGTAGTGAAAATGAGAATTTCCAAAAAAAAAGTGAAAGCCAAAGGCAGTTTGAGCTGAATATGACGTAATAACTGAATTTCAAATATTATCAGATGCGCATATTCATCGTGGGAAAGAGAAACACTTCACCAAAGGCTTATATTACCTAAACACTTAATCACCAAATAAATATGACTTAAATTAGCTTTTTGCCTTTGTTTGGCACCATCTACTTTTTTTGTGACGCCAATAAATTAAACAGCCAAAAGGAAATGAAGAACCCATGGTATTCAATCTTTAGCAACTGGGCTTCTAATCCTGGAGTTCAATTCACAGAATGATTTCGACTAATATCAAAACGTTGGTATAAATAAAGTTACCAAGTCAAAATTTTCCATGCTTCCATGCTTCCATGCTTCCATGCTTCCATGCTTATTGTTTATCTCCCAGTGCTCATTGCATTCATTTAACTAATGTATCTCACATTTTTTTCAGACGACTTAACTGTGCCTCTAAAAGGGCGATCTCTGATGCTAAGTTAACGAAGATTTACAATAGCGATTTGGGTTCTGGCAAGTTAATTTGTCCTCTACTTCTTGATGATATTGGGTTTTCAATGTCCTCTGGAAAAAATGTTTACATCTTTCCTAACGTTTTCTCGGCAATTCTTCTTTAAACGACACTATTTATTCTCGTCTTGAGTTTTCTGTGAAAACTGATCAGAATGCAAGACTGTGTTATCATTAATAAAAATTTGTTTGCAAAGATTATTTCTCTTTCTTCATAAATTTTCTGGTTTTGTTTTTGCAGAACGAACTTTAGTATCTGCTACTAAAAGGGTTGGTTCTTTGTATGACGCTAGAGAAAACCTTATGCTTGAGGCTATTTTTTTATCTACCATCCACCCTTACATGGGGTATTACTATTGTCACATCGGGACAGGTGCTCCGTCATCTCAATTTGATGTTCTTGATCGAGTTGAGGGACGTTTTTGTACCTCGATAGGTTCAGATCTTGTTGCTACACTTTAACCTTCGTCTGGTCGACAAAACGTGGCTTGTCTCAGTCTTCTCTATAGATTTAATTGTGAAAAGTGTTTTAATGGGCTTTACTTGCTGGTACTAGCTCAGGATATTTCATCTCATGTGACTCATTTCTCTCAAAATCTTCATCCTTACCCTGTTTTTGATCCCCGTTGTAATTATTGTTTCTATGAATGTAGTTTCTCTCCTCGGATAGGTAAATTGTGGAAATCATTGACCCTTGTGTGCTTTCTTCCATCATATGACTTGAATCTTTTAGGTCTAACATAAATTCCTATGTTTTGACCCACCATTTTTTATAAATAAAAAAATATTCGTTTTTTTAGTGTGGTCTATGTTTTGAAATTTAGAAATAAATCGTTGAAATAAAAATTAATTTTCCCGTCCAAATAAAAAAAATTATGAACTAATTTTTTTTAAACCGAACCAAGCTTTATTGCCTTTCAAATACTTAGTAGTTATTTGTAGCAAAGAGTATCCACAGGTTCTCTTTAGACCTTTGAGGATACAAAGGAGATATGAAAATAAGTGATGGTTGACCTATGCCCTTTTTCGTCTCTTTTTGTACTTTAGTTCTATATTTTCTAATTTCAGAATAGTTTCTTAATAAGCACCTGTAAAACGATAAAATTAAAACCAATATTAAACTGTCATAATTAAATGGCATTATATGAAAATTATAAAACTGAGAGGATTGGAAGTAAAAATTTTTGCAAACCAGGCAGTAATTTTCAACTAAATGTTATACTTTTTTACTTTTGTATTTAGCCAGTTTGTTCAGATTGAAAATAAATAGTCCAATCCAGAATAAATCTTAATGAACTAGAAAGTAAATGAATGGCAATCACTTTTGTGGGACGTATTATTCATTTAAATGTTGCATTTTTTCTAGAATGGGGAAATAAATGCTTTCCAGTTAAAGGAAAACCTAAATGCTCTGATGGAGTCAGGTAATATTCATCATTTTCATCTGTATTTTAAACCTATAGATGCATATCATGAGTCTCTCAGACTGTTTATCCTTTCACTTATCTTGCTAGTCGTCCAGTAATAAAGAGCTTATGTATCAACATGAGAAAACAGATTGAACTTTTCTTGTGGAAAGATTAATATGAAAAAAAAATCCAGCAACAAACACAATTTAACATGATTACATTTGATTTTCAAATTGTTGCAGCAAGCTATGTTAGGGCAATAAATAGAAAAGGACTTATCAGTTCTTGTCAAAGGAAGGATTTTTCCTAGTTTCTATTTCAATATAATCGCCCCTTTGGCTAACAGTAATTAAGTGTTTTATTGCAAAATGTGAAGCATTTCTTATGTTCCATTGTAAAATAGAACATGAGAAATGCTATGTTAATAATTGTGTATACCATAAAAACATTTCAACCCTCCATAAAGCCTATCAATTATAGCCAGTCATACTAAGTCTTCATAAACAACCTGATAATAACACAAGTCACACGTCAAAAGAAATGCCTTGACCCAGAAAAAATTAACATTGGTATGCAAGCAAATTTAGCTGAGTATATATGCAATTGTAGTACTTTCTCCTTCACCATAGGCATAAAAGCTCTGTCATTGAAATTATAGGTGAGGACTTAAAGTGCTAAATTAATGATTGAGTAGAATATCCATTTTCTTTGGAAAATTACTTTAAAGATTGAGTCTGTTGCTTATGAAGCACATCGTTTAATTTGCAATACCTTGTCTGTTGGCATTTTCAACACGAAGTAAGAAATTAACTTTTAACAATGAACAAAATCCCTTAACTATTCAAATTTTTAAAAACGTTCTATTGTTACATAAGCCATGTATTGGTAAGAAATATTGTAGGAAGATACTAGAGTTTCTAGCTGAAATCTTTAAATGAGTGGCATCCTGTTTAACAAAAAAGAAAGGATAGTTGTAATTCTTTTTTACATATCATCATATGATTCTGCATTATGACATTAACATACAAACACACAAAATTTATCAATGCCTTTGAAATTTGGTGCTACTGAAGGCTGTTGTGGATATTATGGATCAATATTCTTGCAAATCAGTGGATTCTAGAATCTACTGAAACGAGATTATACTAAAGAAACCACATGATGAAAAAAAATGTCTAACCATTTTTTCGCCTCACAAGGAAAACAGTTTTTTTTCAGTAAACTACTGAAAGACTAGGCAAAGAGGGGATGCCTTCCCCAAACTATTTATTGGAGACAGTACATCACTTGTCAGCATCAATCAATCCTGCAGACAAGGTAAACATGTGGGGAGACATCGCAATCACAAGAGTGCAGGGAACCAAATGACCAAGAAAAGAAAGATCCTTACGATGCTGAAGTGATTGGCTGGAGAAGGTTAAAGTTGCGCAGTACTGGGGTAACTACAGGTCTTACTGTCGTGTTGCAGTGTTACAGTGCGCTCTCATCATATATTATCCAGGCAGACCACAGAAATTTCAGAAGTAACATATCCTTTCCGCTGCATAAAATATATCACATAACTCAACTAAAACCCATTAAATGCTGAGTCATTGAAAGACTTCGAAGTTGGAATAAATGGCAGTAGAAATGCAAAGGAATATATATATATATATATATATATACTTAATTGTTGATTCCTTTTATGAACATGATTCAAGTGTCCTGAAAATTCACGAGGTTATATTTTGAGGTCTTATTCTCTGTTCTTTGATTCGCATTGACAAGTATGTATGTATTTTATTAACCTAAACCTGTATCAATTTTTAGCTGGCCTGATAATGACGCTGAAGTTTTTTGTTCCAAAAATATTCAACAGCAGTAATTATATTAACATTTCAAAATGGGGATTAATATTATAATGACCTCTTCTAACGTCACAAAATCGAAGAATATTGATTATTTTTTATACTGATATGACCAATTGCCTTTTTTCTACTTTTAATTTCCTATTTTTGCAGTGTTATTTTACTGACAAATTTTTAATTGGACATTGCATGCTTTTTCCTGACAAATAGAAGCAAAAGGCTTTAGTCTGAAATAGGAAAATCAAGAGGAAACATCAAAGCCAGTAGAAATGTAAGATTTGATCCTCCAAGGTATCTTTCGATCCCAATAAAACCAGAGTGCTGAAAAGCTTTCAACACACTAGCTCTTGTTTATTTATTCCTGTTTATTCCTGGCAGGCCTTAAGGGACCATTTATCTTCCTCAGAAAAGACGTTATCTAAAAAATATTCTTTCCAGGTACTAGATTAATTTAAGATCACAGTCAGGCAACAAGTGAAAAGAATTTTTCTTTCTTCGTAGAGGATCTAGAGATCAATGACCTTAGCTTAGAGTCCTCCAGGTGAGTAGTGTTGAGCTTTTCTTTATCAACAACTCACGTAGATGTACTTGAAGGTTTGTATTTATGCACAACTTCTACATAAAATGTCAAACTATTGACTTTAATAACCATAATTTATGAAAAGTAGCCGTAGTTCCCACAGAAAAAATCATCTTATAATTTTCTGAGTGTATTTCTGCAAACATTACCCTTTTAGATTTAACTTTCATATTTAATTTAAAAGGGGGTAGTAAAAAATAATATTTGGTCTTAGCAAAATCATAAAAATTTAACCATAGTTAAAACAGGTAATACTACTAATAATAATGGAAACTTTTTATTTTTTCATCTGAACATATACAATTACAAACCTCACTAATCAAGGTAGTTTGCATTGGCTTGCCTATTTAACAAAATCAAAATTAAATATTTTACTAACAAAATCAATAAAGCGACAATAGTTCAGGGCTGGTCCCTGGTTTATTTCTACGACAGAATATGTAGTATGTGGTGCGAATGATTATGTTGGAAAGTTTGGTTGAAAGAAAGCGCTCGTGTTTGTTGTCGATGTTCAAAGCGTTGCACATTTTACTGAAGGTAATACAAGATTTACCGAATATACCT
>RDPX01000025.1:2310673-2335995 GCA_003991215.1 Morbakka virulenta
AGATATTGAAGTAGGTGTTGGGGTGGTACAAAAAACAGCCTTGTTGGGAACAGCCAGGATACTTCGAAAAGTATTGGAGATGTAAGGTGAAAGAAACCTCTTGGCCATTGGCTGCTAGTTGTGGCTAGCCCAAGAGATGTTATTCGGCAAAAAGAACAGCCTGTGCAAAATGAGAAAATAATAATAATAATAATAATAATAATAATAAAACAGTAATAATGTATCATAAATTATGAATCATGAATCATCTGTCTGGGGTTTCACTCCAAACCCTTTTGTGGGATGTCGACTTGGAACCATGAAAATACTTTGCTACAACTTCCTTCAGGTCATCTTTAAACAAGGTGTAGTACCTGTTAGGTCTCCCTAAGATCATGAAGTACCACATTTCCGTCGTGCGGGTGTAGTTTGGCTCATGGGGTAGGAGGACTTTTAACCCTTGCTTGGCAACCCTCTTAGGATTGGTGTACTAAAAAAGTTCTGTGTAACCAAATTACTCAAATTGAACAAGCTCATGATTTTATTATGTCAAATAATGGTAACCAAGTTACCAACGTGAATGGGAGTACATCCTTTAGTGGTAAAGCTGTCACCTATGGTATGGAAATTGTAACGTAACAGGCAAAATCAGATCGTCATCCAGCAACTGCAACAACGAAAAGGCAAAGGAAGTGGATTAAACCTGATAATGAAATGTTTGGAAAATTGATGAATGAAATGATTTCATTAGTTAAGCCAGTTAAGACATATTGCTTCGATATTGGACTGGAAGCTTGGCATCGCTTTGTGTGCATCTTTAAAATTTAATCGAGGTAAATCGGTACACAAAATGGAATAGAGCTTTAGTCTGGTGATAGAATTGAGTGTGTTGATTAAGGTGGAAATAAGCACCTTGGTGTGATGGAAGTAGCTCAGGTACTATAGACTCTGACTTAATTAAGTCAGAGTCCACAAACCTAAACATTGCATTAAAATAAAGAATATTTCATAGCAAATTATATTAAGTTCTGTAATCTTTGTAAAGGTGTCGTAAAAAAAACGAATTAATTGAAATATAAATATCATAAAAGTATCACAGGCATGGCTATTTGTTGTATAATGGAGTGAAAACAAAAGATTCCGCTTGAGATGCAACTTAGATGGGGTGATATTGATTGGGGATGGGGTAAAAGTAAACAAAACACATGGAAAAAGCAACCTCATGTTAAGACAAGGGCAAAGTAAAATTGCTTAACTTATATTATACGAAAATGGAGCTATTCAGAATTCTAGTGTCTAATAGAAGAATCCAGTTACCCTACAAAAAGTCTTAAAAGAGCGTGGAATGTATATATATTCATATCCTTTTACTTTAAGTATAACATTAAAACTTTTTTTCTACAAGAAACTTCGTTAAGAGATATTGCTGCTTGTCACTATTTTGAAACTAATTGGATTACGAAGGTTTTTCCGGATGATATGAATTGTAGTTTGAAAAGTAGAAGGTATTTTATTTTCTCCAAATGATTATCAGTTTCAATGATGTATTTATTTATCATAGTCCACATTACTTTTGTAAGTTATAATTTCAATTGCTTAGTTTTGTGTGTCTATATCAAATTAATTTTTTCAAATCTATTACCATCAATATTAGTTACTATTTTGTTAATTTACTTTGGTTTCTTTTGAAAAACTTTCATGTCGTTGTATTTATTTATTTGTGAATTTGATGGACAGATGGATCGATGGATCGATGGATCGATGGATCGATGGATCGATGGATCGATGGATCGATGGATCGATGGATCGATGGATCGATGGATCGATGGATCGATGGATCGATGGATCGATGGATCGATGGATCGATGGAGAGATGGAGAGATGGAGAGATGGAGAGATGGAGAGATGGAGAGATGGAGAGATGGAGAGATGGAGAGATGGAGAGATGGATAAAAAACACCTGTATCGACATAAATACAGATATAAATATAGAAATTCCCATCAGATGCATTTAATTATTAAAATATACTCACACCGTGGAGCATGTACACAATTGCCTTTTCTGAAGATCAGAGGATTTGAACTCATTTCTCTTAGAATTGAATACAGAAAGAAAAAAAAGTAAGCGGTATTGGATTTGAACCATCATGAAGGGTTAGCATCTATCATCCGAGTGGATGTGTCAAATTCACATTTAAATCTAACACAAATGAGAAATATGTATATAGCATTCAAATGTAACAACATTGTCTTATTAATAACTTGTTTACTACTTCAACTAGTTTTAAACTTTCATTTTTTTCGTGCAGGAGTATGATTGCCTTTATGGATGTATCCACTTCTTTAAAAAGATATTTTTTACCTTAGTTTTTAAGTTAGTACAGATATTACTTTGGTGAAACTGGGTATTTTTCTAAATCTTTATTGCTGTTCAACTTTTAAATTTTAACTTTTTTCAGTAGGTTTTACGTTGCAAACTTCTATGATTAAGGCTGGATGGTTTACCACGACCTATTAACTTAAGAAATACCTTTGAATATATTGGATTTTGAAATACATCATGGGACATATTTTCTAAGAAACCACTTAAAGAGAAAAATGATAGAATCCTTCTTTGTGAATTAAGAAGATTTAGTACAGCAGATACATTTAAACGTAACTCAGCTGTTGTCCAAAGTGCACTTCATGATTTACTATTTCTCACTTCTGTTGGGCTACTGGATGTATTCCACATTTCAAAGTCTTAATTCTGAATTATGATTTCTTAATACAGAAAAATAAAGAAAAATTTGACAAGTATTTTCTTACCCTTTTATATACCTCAACGTTTTGAATTGTATGCATTAAAAGTAATTGACAAAAAGTCTAAAAGATAAAACTGGGAAGAGGACAACTTCAGGTGATAGAAGTATTATAACCAGATGATACCACAATCTTAAACAAGTAAATCCTGATAAAAGCATAAGGTTGAGTCCTCATTAAGGATTCGTGCCTAATTTAAACAAATAATTAATATACGTTAAATGAGTAAGCATGTTACATTTTTTTTAAAGTAACAATAGCTGACAGAAAGCTGTCACCCAGTAAGAGTAGAAAATCCCTTACCAAGCCACAAGTAATGCAGCAGTATAGGATTGTAACTCATCAGTTCAACAAATAAAGAACCAGGTGTTAATTTTTCAATTGTTTGAAATCTATGTCTTTTTGAGACACGTGTTTGGGGGGTTGAGTAACTGGGAAGGATTTCTTAAAAAGGTGAATAGCTGCATTACAAGAAATATTACAAGAAAATTTCCCATGATGAGAAATATCACATACAAATTTTGTTACATGCTGAGAGAGCAAAATTTGATAAATATGACTGATAAATGCAGAGCTTTATCTATGGAAGTAATAGAAAGGGGCTACGTTGATCTTCTACCTGATGTTAAGGCTATTCCTTCTTCACCATGGACTTGGGACCAAATTTAGTCTCAAGTTTGCCGCATGTGCGGATGTGAGACCTATCAGAAAAATATGGAATAATCTATATCCTGGACAGATATGAGAAAATAGAATTCTAAAAAAATCAGAAACAACATAAAGCTTTTTTTAGATCCTTATCAATTATATTATATATTATTATATATCAATTAAAATATAAATTATCAATAAGCAAACAACATTAAAATATAGCCGCATGCTAGAATGCCAGTCGGCAACTCAAACGACCAATTTAATAGGTCTCTTAATTGAAAAAATGCTGATACCATTTTTTGGTTGGTTTATTTGTTTGTTTAACCATATTCCAGTGCTAATTTCTGATAATCAAAATGCCTGACGTTTGAATTTATACCAAAATTAATTATACAAGAGATCTCAGTTATATTAACAATGTGATTCAGAACTAATTTTTCTTTTATACTTCTGTAGTAGTGGTAAAGTAAAACCTGTATGTAAACTTTTTTAGCAATGAAATTAGACATACGAATTTTGCTTAGCTTTTTACTTAAGAATACTCCAGTTTTGCTATATCAGATAAATTCCTTAATAAAACAGGATTCTCGCAAAGGAAAGATTAATTTTTACCAGTTTCAGAAGCTATATAACCATCTGCTAAAATGGAAGGTAAATATGATTTTTTTGTAATATGAGTTGTTGCTTCAGTTTTTCTTATACCTTACATTGATTAAAAAGGTTACAGACTTGGCCTTGCATTGATGGAGGGCTGTATCAGAAATACATATTCATGAAAGGAGAAAGAGAAGCGGATTTTAGGTTAATACTAACACCTTTGATCTTACAATAGAGGTAGAAAGCTAACTATATTTGAAGACAAATGGCATACTGAGCCCTACAGTAACCTTAACTGAGATATTTATGCTAATGATGCCAGCTAAAACTTCAGAGTAAAAAGAAAATTAAAGTTTTAGTCTACCCAAAGGAGAATGAGGAAGATAATTAGTTTGTCCTTGGTTGGTCAGTATAACGATAAAGTGAATTGAAAAGTGACGAGTCCACATGAATAGAAATAATGGGCATAGCTTTCTTTACAATTTTCTAGGAGCCAATCTCTTCTGCGTCCAATAAACTCCAGTAATACTACAGTAATATTATGTTTTCCAAATAGTACTGATTAAAAGTAACTTAATATCATTTTGTTTTTGCAAGTAATATCTTAGGGGTGGGTGGGTGGGTGGACGGTAGAAGAATGTTCAGGTATTTCAGTCTAACACGTAGTCATTTCTCCCACTTACATATCACTGCTTCTAATACATAACTGTAATTTCTGGAGTAAATGCCCAAACGTAACTGTACGCATCTCTAAAATAGGAACCTTAAACTAAGTACAGTTTGAATAATCACTCACCTTTGGAATTTGTGTCACCGTTGTTTTGGCATAAAAAGCATCATTATCTGTTATCGTCCCTATGGAATTATGCTTCTTATCTCCAATTTTAAGCAGTTTTTGACAAAATCATTAATGTTTAATATTATATGTGCATAATGATCTTGAAATATTATTACACTGACATGCAAAATACCTTATTCCCCAAATAAGCTCACACCACGGAGTTACCCCTCAAAAACTTTTTATTCATAGTCCATCTTTTTGAATAATCTAGCGCTTAGTGGACGAAATAAAGTGCGCCTATGTTTAAACTTAATTTGGTAAAAATAACCAGGTTTGTTTATTCAGAAAGACAAAATCAAAGCATCCAAATGCAAGGAAGAAATATGTTTTGTTTTAACAAAACGAGAACAATATAAAAAATCAAAGAGTTTTGATGCGTTAATTAACAATAAATAGTTCCAACAAATTATCAGGAACAAAATCATAGTCAATCTATTGTGTTGATCAGTTACTAAATTCAACGAAGTATTTTGTCATTAACCTTTGTCCACGTTTTCTACTTTTCATCTTATCGAAGATTTTGGCAACATTTCTTTGGTTTCCATTCATATCAACTGCTTTCTTGACCTGCTCTATATTGACTCACCTCATCCTTGTAGTCTTTTTCCCACCAATCTATATCCCAAAATTATTCTCTCTTATTGTCTTAGCGACTGCGTGTGTATCTTTCCCTTCTTGAAGGAATTTTCTGAAATTTTTCTTTTTCAGTCGCGCAACCATATTTTGTCTCTATTATTCTATCTTTTCATTTAAAAGTTTTTCTTCATCTCCACTTTGCAGTAAACTGACTTCCTCTATGGTGTTTCTTTTATCGTATTTATTTCTAGGAGGCCATTTTATATGCCACTTGTCTTTCGTACTACATGGTTTTCACTGAATCTTCAGAGTAGTCTTGTTGGTGGTTTCATATCTACCGGTGACGTTAATTTTCTTCCAAACAGCAGGTACGCTGGAATATCTTGCGTTGCCAAGTGAGATGTTGTTCGATATGCGAGTACTAAAGCATCCAAAGAGGTGTCCAAGTTCAAAGGTCTTTTTAAGGCATCCATTTTAACTACTTCAAACAAAGTTCCACTTAGAGCTTTATCTAATGCATTCGCCGAAGGTCTAAAAAAAGCAGACATTTTTCTCTCACTCCGATCTGTTTAATTAAAGCCTTAAGATATCTGCAGTAAAATGACTGCCTCTATACTATCTCTTCTGGACATTTATATGTATGAATGAAAACTTGCACTTGCAAAGCACCAGTTCCTACTTCTATGTTGTCAACAGAATAGATGACTGGCCAGTGAGTGAAATGACTGGTAATGAAAAGTGCATAGGTGTTTCCTCTCTCTAGTCTTAGTGGCTGGTCTACTTTCGATAGAAACTTGGGTGTCCAAATTGTCTATGGTTGTGGTACCTGTTATTTTCATCCTGTCAACTGTCATTTCTTGTAATTTCTGTCATGGCAGAAATCATTTTCAAAGGTGTTGAACGTATCCGCCAAGGTAACCTTTTATTTCTTATCTCCTTTCATCAGCCAGTCAATACTGAGAATCTTCGAAATATTCGAGCAGTCTTCCATTCAGGTAGGCTGGAGTTACCATGGCTTATTCTCGTGTATTCCAGACAATGCCGGTGGCAGCAACTTTCCATTTCATTAGCCATTTGCTAAGGTCTTCTTTGTTTCTCCCTGTGAGTGGCTTGTCTTTGTGAGATCAAAATTATCCTGAAATTTAAAACAAGCAAATCCTTGTGGCTTTTTTACCAGAAATGGTGTTTATGGTAGAAAATGCTCAAAAAATTGGGCAATATATTGGATGCAGAAGAAAATCTTGACTTAGGGCTAAAAATTTAAAGCTGATGTGTAACTTTTTCATTAATCATGACTAAATTTTTGCAAAAACGATGTAAAATCTGGCAAAAACAATAAATATGTGTGAGGTTTTTTTTAATCTTTAACTATTTCAATCTGCAGTGTGCTGGTCGAGCCGTAGAAAAACACTGCTTCACCATCTCCCTCCCCCCTCCTTTGTTGGTAAAATAGTTACTGTAGATATTTTTAAAAGACTAATTATCATGAAACAGACTACAGTTGAATTTAATGACAAAGAGAATGCTTTTTCTAGCGCCAGTAATCCCACACTGGTCACCTAGTGACAAATAAAAGCACTATGTACCAGATCACATCAGGCCTAACAACAAAGAGTTATCAGTAGCTATTCGACATTTTTATATTATCACATCACAATATTCAGTTTAAAGTACTACCTTTGGTTTAGGAAAAGGAAAAGAGAATCTTCCAGAGTAAAATAATCTACATACATTTAAAAATTCCAAATTGGAATCACTAAAGATTGCCCCCTATCAAGTTAAAATAGTAAAATAATTACTGATTAAATTCACCATTACAACATTGGAAAGAATGCACTCTGTCACTGACAGAAACAAGACATTAGAAAGTTAGCTTATATTTAAAGCAAGAGCCTATTCATTACAATATTGTAAACAGAATACTGCAGCGATCTTAGTTATTTCTTTTTGCATATTTTGTGCATGAGATGAGCTTCCTGCAGCATAATAACTAATAAAACACTGATCTTTTCTATAATACCATGTTTCTTACATGACAGTAAAATAAATGTACAATTTATTTTTTAGGTTTGTCTTTGTATTATTGGACCATAAGGAAATCAAGCTCACAATTTTGAAATTGATACTACCCTAAATCATTTTTAGACGTTTTAATCAGCATAATTATAATAAAAGAAAAAGATCGTTTTAACGATCCGCGTGATACAAACACAAACGTTCTCCCATTGCTAAGGACCTATATATAGACTTGATAAAACTGTTTTCTCAATCTTTCTTGTATAGAAATATCTGTTTTCCGTCAGCATCTGTCTTTTGTCATGGTATCAAATAACCTTGTTATTCATTACTGGTGTAGACCAACGATCCTATGAAGATTGAGTACGCGTTCAGTTTTATCTGGAACATTTCGACCTTAATCGATTTCGCAGCAAACGACACTTAGCTTCTTCTTCAATTATATCTTTGAGGAAAGAGCATTCTGAAGAACAAAGAGAAGTTATTCAGCTGAGAGAACCAAACCCATAAATCAGGGGAGCAAAATGATTCGACTAAATCCTGGCTAGATTTTTGCCAATCTCTATTAAAAGATGTACCTTCAAACATTCATTAAATAAAATAAGACTTTATAATCGCTGGTAATATGAAAAAATAATTCAGAGACTATAAGAGTTTTTTCTCACTTGCTTTTTAATAGTAAGATACTACCCAGAGGCCATATTTAGTCTAAAAATAATAAATATAAAATTTCTGTTTCAGAGAGAATTTGATAGACATGATATTGATGGGAGTGGTGACATGACAGCTTTGGAACTCAGAGGCTTACTGAATCAATTAGGTAAGATAAACAATTTTCATGATGACAATAAAAACAATGCAGTAAGTGGGAGAAAATTATATATTTTTTGTTTTGTTTTAATGTCTTTTTTCCCCAGTAGCTGGGGCTCTGACGTTGCCATTCACAGGGACTTTGCTTTGGCAATGTGGAAGGAAATTATATCAGGGAGCTTAAACAAGCGTTTAATTCCAACCATCGTCCTTTTTGTATGAGGAAGTGTCATATGTTACCTTTGCTTATAAAAGCCACTGCTTTATAAATCTTATAATTCTAAATCTATATTCAAGAATGCGATATCTAATAATACAGTACTGGTACACATGATATGCAAGGCTTTTCTAATTGAAGGAAGTTCTTCTCTCAGAACAAAGATATTTGTTAATGTGGTGCTTTAGAATTATCACTTCAAGTTTCGAATTAGTATTTCGCCCTAAATATGAGACAAAATGTGTTTTAGAATGTGAGGGGTATGGTCCGCACCAATGTTTTTCTACCCTTTATTTGATAATTTTATACTTAACATTTATCGCAAATAACACTCTAGTGTTGGCTAAAATACCCGCTTAGGAAACGTGTCTCTTGTATTTATTTATCAGTGAAATTAACATAAATTGGTTATGCAAATATTCAAAAATGGTCACGAAGTAAGTAGATAAATTGTGCTCACCAGTATTGTTTTCTTTAAACTGTTTTGGTCACCATGCACACATATTATTAAAAAAATGATAGAAAGATAGGAAGACCCCGATGGAAACCATGCCTGCTAATTCCGAAAATAAAGCTTTTTTGACCTTTCTTCTTAGGCCTCTGTCGGTAAAGGTCGACTATGGGATTTTTCCCTAGTTGTTTTTGGAGTGGAGGCTTTGTTGGTCGTAGAGATCCACACAATAGTAACAATCGCTGTTGTATATGTCATATCTGTATACAGTCACTGCTCTACCGCAGGTACGACATTCTTTTCGTCAGTCTCGCTTCTCTGCAACAGCATCCACAAGCTTCTATTCCTCTGCTTTGAGATTCTTAGTCAGAGCCCCTCTCCACTTTAGTATTCATGTTGGTTTCCTTTATGTCTCTCTTGACCACATCACGTTGACTCAGTTCTGACCGTCTAGTGCCTCTTCTCTTAGAGGCTCTCTCTATAAACGATGTGTTTTGTCATCTTGCACACAGTACAAAATGAAATGATAGCAAGAGTAGAAAGTCCCTTGCGGGAACTAAGTCTACTTTATTCAAAAATAGAACTTTTTTCTGACTTCAGAGTTTTATAATCACCTGACATTTAAGCACTCTTTCTGTCCACAGTACATCATGCAGCCAACTAGCTAATAAAGACGTTTTTGGGAAAGACAAGTACAAAAACATTTGGACACGTTAGCCTTCTATTTCTCTCTAGAAGGGTGTAGGCACTTGGCAAAGCACCTATAGAGAGGCCCTCTATGTCTTGACTTCGTCTTCCAAACTGATTTTCAGGAGTTTGCTCATAAATTTGACATCTCAGCAGATAAATGAGTAATTACTAGATAAAATACTTCTAAAGATCCTTGTTTTTGTTCAGAGTAAAAAAAACTGACTTTAAACTTTTAAAGCACAAACACTTGGCTCCAAGTAAAGGAAGGCATTTCCTGTAAGTGTATGCCTTGTTTGTGTTGCTTTTTCAGATTGACATATAACAATACAGCTTATTTAAGTTCAGTTGACTCGTCTACGTTTGTATATAAGATGAGTAAATGAAAGCAAATATAAGAGACAACATATCAGCTTTCTATTGGATTCCTATATTTTAGTAGGACTTTTTCAAATCCACCTTCCCTTCCTTAATTTTCAAAGTTAACATAACTGTTGCTCAAGAAAACTCTTATCTTTCAATGAGAGCTATAACGTCCTTTGATTACTCTAACTGCCTCAGTTGTCACTATTGTCCTTCTTGTGAAATTATTGTTTCTCTTATTCTGTACCTGGAACTACTTTTTTTGTAGATGAGGTTCTCATCATTACTTGGTTTGCAGGTCTTTATTGTGCTGTTCCTACTATTGTTATTAATAGTATTGTGACAACTGAATGTTTATACAGGATTCCTACTAGTACTTTAATATTGGTACTTGGATGTTAAACAGAATTGGCCTTTGTACTGTTGTGGTTCTTTAAAATTCTCAATTGATTCGGTTTTGTTGCGCTAAAAATCTTTAAAACGTCTTTTAGATTACATAAAAATACCAAGTGTGTTACCGATTTTATCACAGGAGGACAAACAATCTGTGTGTCATCCATGTAATATCAATTGTTTGTCTGTTAAAGTAAAATCTTAAACAAAAGATCTGCATGCTAAAATGGTACTGGACTTCTTCTAGTAATGGATACTACATAAAGACTAGTTCTGCGTGCCACAATATGGTCTCAAGTATCCTGAGTACTTACATAAATTGTTTGAGGATAAACTTGAATTACATTACACTATCCAATACTTTTTTTGATACAAGCACATAAGATAGATTCTGTACCTTATCAATTATTTGAAATTTATTAATGTCATAAATATCATAAAGGGTATTGCCATATTTTACTATTTTGATGCTCCCTAAAACAGTGCATTAAATGATGGACACTCTGCCATCATATTAATACAAAAAGCTTATTTTTGTCAGCTGCAGATCCACTGGTAGATTATTACCATGGTTAAATATCTATTCTATCAAGAGAAGATTTCCATCATTATTACACGGTAGCCATTAAAGATCCTATGCTGAGAATCTTTACCAAGTTATGTTTCTGTGTCGTATATTTTTCTATACTGAACCACTTTACTTCTCTGGTAACTATATCAAAGTTACCTATCTTTGTGGCACTATTTCTTTCATATGCCCACATCTATGTTTCCAACTCATTAACCCAGGGATGTCATATGTTTTTACTTTTATTTCCCTTTTAGGCTTGCAAGTAGGTAGTAGCGTTCTTAGCTCAGTGGTGCTTAGATATGCAAATGAAGACGGCAAAGTTAATTTTGACGACGTCATACAAATCTGTTGCCGCATTACAACCATATATGGTGAGATTTTTTTGTTGGAACTTTATGATTACTTTGTCTCATGAGAAATACATTGCATATTTCTTCTTTTCATGTTTTTCAACTCTTTTATTTGAGCCTTTCACTGGCCTGGGAAAAGTTTAAAAAGTGTAACTTTTCCAATAAAATTTAAATAGCATGATCATTATTAGTACAGACGAAAGCAGAACCAACAAGGAAAAAGGGTTTCCAAACTATTAGTCTAAGAAAAAGAAGATAACCAATCTAGACGGAGCAAAACAGCATAAAAGAAGATTTTGAAGAGGATACATTAAACATAAAGCAGCTATATACAATCGAAGATTGAACATGAAATTGGCATATCTGCTGCATTGGAAAAATGAACGTACAGAGAGGTTGAGACCAATCGTCTAATGGCAGTATTAATAACCACTGGTGACTTTTGGTCATCTTTTGGTTAATAAAGGAACAAAGCAAGTAGCATCTCATTGAATAACAGAAGATTAAAGAGAGGAGGATAATTCAAGCATTTTTTCACTCATGACCACCCAAAAGATAATGGAAACATTTTATCCATACGCCTTAGTAACAACTGCTTTCTTAAGACTAATATCGCAAGCAATTTCTTTTCTCTTCCGCAATAGTATTTAGTATTTTTTTAATAAAAATATTTCTTTGCTTCGGTTGCTATTAAAACATTATTATTGGTTGCTCAAACATTACAATTTTAAGGTTTTGGGATTATTTTTGCCTATCTGTAATGGCTGCATAAATTTCATTTGCCTTCTCGATGATCCGCCTGGGTCGGCTTCTTTAAAACCTAAGGATTTTGGACTCTTCAATCCTTTCCTAAGAATAGCAATACGGAATAGAGACTTCTGTGAGTTGTAGCATCTAAGTAGACTGGAATTATCCGGGTGTGCACAAAAAATGCTTTCGCACATCAGAAGAGAGCAGTAAGAAGTTTATTTCACATTTTATGAGAAAATGGGGAGTAGAACATCTAATGGTGACACAACAAATTAAAGAAAAATTATCAAGAGGAAAACTGAGATCAACTTTTGCTACAAATTTCGTAGAATGGGTTTGGGTATCATCCATGATCTTGCTACGAACGTCTGGGAGGATAAAGGACAAGACTAATTTGGTTTAGGTCAATGACTTACGATAATGCAGTGCAGAAACATCAAGACAACAGGGTGGAGCCGTGGTACACTAAGAAATTTCAAGTAGACTTTTTTCGGGCTTTAATCTTCTCATGACATTTTTCAATCTGAATTCATTTCAGTTGCTCTTTACGTTACATGTGTGTATGTTTTATTGTATTTATAATTTTCTTAATATTATTATGTTATTTCTGTACATTGTAATAGGCCAGCCAATATTAATTCAATTTAGTCTTTCAAGTGTGTGAGGCCTAAAATAAACACTGTTCTATGTAATGAATTGGGAATTGATAAAAATTATTTGGTACATTTAAAGATGTCATAAAATATAAGATGTAAATATCAGTACCAGATGACGTTGTTATTCTGACCGTGGAATAAGAGATAGAATAAGAGGGCTACGTCAGAGCTCACAGCCCGCTCACTCCATGCAACCACCCTTGAAAAGCCCATGAACCAAAGTTAAGTATTAATAAAAAGAGGACTTTTTCAATGCTTTAATGCAGAATTTTCTGTACGTAAGTAAAGTATCGTGAATGTAAGTGTCAAGACAATTTGTGTGAACAGCTAAATTGCAGAATAAAAGACAGATATTCGAAACAGGAACCAAACATGACATCATACATACTAACATGGAAAGTAGTCTTGTATAAAGACAAGAATGTCAGACGATAGAAAAGGAAGGTCAATGTTGTTTGTAACAAAAGAAAAAAGAAAAAATTAATTTTCACGTCATCTGATAGTCTGATGACAGTCGGGTAGTCCCTAAATCAAGCATTTGCCCTACCATAAATAAGGACTTTAACTTAGTTTTCATGAAACTGCCATTTTTCTCCTGATTCTCCTGAAATCAGAGCATCAGACAACATAGGGTTCAGTACCTCTGAGAGAAAGGATACTACAAAGGGTTTTGTACACCGATCATAGTCCTGCAAATATTGTATTAGTCATAACTATATAATGTTTTTATCGAAACACCGTTTCTGTTTGACTCCCAGTCAAGGGATACAAACTTTCCATTTGTCCAAAAGACAAACACCTTCCCCACAGGATATTAACACAGACTTTCAATCCTTGCGTATCTTCTGCTGAGTGTTTGCATGTGACAGATGATTCTAATGATGGATATAATATGGATATGTATTTAAAGAAGATTTGACTGCTTAGATCAAAATGGACTATTTTGGAAATAGAAAATCTTCTTACTTTAACTGACTGCTAATAAATACTGTTTGCATTATCATTTGTATTACAGAGACATTCCGGAAGTTTCAAGGAAGAAGCTTTTCAGCCAACGATGTAAGTGATCTAACGAAAAACAGTTTGAAAAGAATATATTTTATTAGATTAAAAGTTAGACACATTCATAAAAAAATAGTTGCATCAAAAGAAAATTAAAATTTTTCACGTAAAGTAGGAATAGAAGAACTTGGCCAGAATTTTGCCTGGATATTACAATAAAGTCGTTTAGAAACAATTGACATTTGTGTTTTATACCCATAAAAAGCAAGAGCTTTCTATGGCCAAGTTAAATGTGAAGAATATGTTAGTACGTGTGAAATGTGGAAATTTGAAATGGATGGTGTTTTAATGCTTTGTCTCAAACCTAAAGGCGAAAGTATAGGTGAAATTTACTTGCTTCTGTATTCTGTTGATTGTTTTTCAGAATTTGTTTCCTGTCCCCTCTTCCATTTTGCTCAATTAGGATTATTTCCAAATACATCCAGACTTGTCTACTTATTTTGCTGGCAGTGAATATGTACAAATGAAGTGCAAATAAATATGACCGAGGTGGAGTTCAGCGGACTTGAACTTCTGCAAGACACAATAATGTTTTCAACATTATTTGTCTTTTGGAAAAAATGTTTGTAGAAAAATGCTCTTCTCAAGGAAGAGCACAAGAATAGATAATCTTGTGCCACTTTCCATTGTATTGCTCCTTTCATTTACTGTTCATTTCAATTTACACCGATTATATTGAAACAATTTTTATCTTGTTTTTATTACAGTTCTTACAGACAGCTATCTACACATAGAAACTGAATTGAGTTGAGATGAAGCAAGAAATTCGATCATATTGTTAAAGAACTAACGTGCCCAGCAAGTCATTTTGAATGGACAGAATACAAGCTGTGGGAGATTTTTTCCACCTTCGCGAAGGAATTATAAAACTGTCTAACAATCCAAGGCTTTTCAAACTTCGTTCAGAAAATAGCACAAGTGTACTAATAGTAAAAAGTATTGGTAACACGTCTTCTCTTGACGGGAAAAGCAATAGTTGGTAATTGATATGTAATCTTCACAAATATCTTCACAAAATATTCACAAATTTTCGATTTGACTTTACTTTTTTGATTTGCTTTTGTATTACTTAAGGTAGAGCTTTATTTTAAAATAATTTTTTCACATCTATAAAAGTTTTAAACACATATTTTCAAGAACTTGTGTTAGCTATCTAGCAAAAGAAAATCAAACTATAATCTCAGACTTTATTTTCAGAATCAGCAATTCCCTTCTTGTCATAAATAGCCTTGCGCAAAAGTTTTACTGCACTACCTTGGCTTGGACGATTAACCAAATAATTGGTAACCAATTCCATCTCTATTGTATTTCATGATGAAGAATCCAAAGAAAGTTAAAAACTGTTCTAGGATACGCCTGAAAAACATGAGTAAGAAAGAAATATCTGTCAAACAAATGTTGACATTACTCGTGGTTGATTTGTTCCTGTGCATTTATAAGGATGAAAGCTGAGATAATTGTTTTCTCAAGGTACTTAGATACTAGGGAACCTCCCAACAAGGTTGTTTACTGATACTCTTGTTAATTTCAAGCTAAACAGTCTGTTATATTCAAGCAAAATTTATCCTTGAATATTTGAACTTTTGGCCTCGAAGTGCTCATTTGAGTTATAAGCTATAGGTACATTATGAAATAATGTTGTAACTGCTGCAAAGAAGCAACTCCTTAATTTTAACGGACTCAAAAGCACTGCAAAAACCCCCAAACGATATTATTCTTATTCCTCTGATCCCTGAAACTCCCGCAATACTTCCACATTATAGCAAAGAAAGAAATCATTACCGAGAGAGGCTGAAAATTGATACAGGAGTGGTGACTTTCAAAGGTCAAATAAAATGAGAAATACTACCAGAAGTCTATATATTTTCTCAGAGCTGCCAAACCACTAGGGCTTCTATCAATCTTCAGCTGTTGTGACCAAAAATGAGGGAGAAAATGTAACTTACAACTTTTGGTGGGAGCTTTTCAGATCAACAAACACTGAAGCCTAGTCATGCCAAAGCTTGACGTCACCTTCCAAATGGCTAGGGTTTGCACCCCGAAATTTTCGGTTCGGCGAATTTTCGGGGAAAATGGCTAATTTTGATTCCCTGATATTCGGGGAATTTTTCATTTTCCCCCGAATATCAGGGAAAAATAAAAAATTCTTAATGAAAAATTTTCATTGAAAAAATATTTCTGGCACTAACTTGATGTTTTAGGCGATTGGTTGTTGCTTTCCATCTGGGAACTCGCTTTGCTCAATTACGATATTTTTCACCATAGAATTGTAGACAAAAGTGAAAGTGTCGGATTTAGAATTTCTCGACGTGAGTCAGTCTCAGATCTCCTGTTTAACAGCATTTCTTACGCTCTAAAAACACTACCAAAGTTATGTGCAAGTTGTGCTCTAAGTTTTACAAAGTTTTTGGAACTACCAAATGTTTGCTTGACCATCCCAGACGAAAACACAATTTGGATTTGGAATCAGAACAAGCAGCTAGACTAGCAGGACCACCAAAGAAACTAAGGGAAAATCACGTCGTTTTTGGAACAGAGAGATGAATTATCGCTTGATTTTCGTGTTGGTTAACTTTGTGCAGTGAATTTATTCAGTTTTTATGCGATTTCAACTGGTCAAGACATTAGAAATGGTTTCAAAGCTTTAAAACTTAGATTACCTGAAAGTTTCAATGGAATCAATCTTTGTCTAGAACGAGAATACTAACGTGTCAAAGCAGGCATTATATGAAAGATTACAGAGATCAAACAAGATGGCGTGAGGTTCAGCTATACTACCGATGAATGGACATCAAATAGAAATCGACGATATTTGAAAATAAATCTGCATTATTCTGAAGGCTATTTTTCACTTGGACTTGTAAGAATTGTAGGATCTATGCCTACAGATGTCTTTAAGACAATGTTTGAAGCCAGGCTAGCAGAATTTGGATTGGATGTACAAAAGGATATAATTGGTGGTACCTCTGATGGAGCTGCACTGATGATAAGTTTTGGTAAAGCAATGCAGCCACTACTACATTTTCTGTGCTATTCTCATGGAATAAATCTCGCTGTCAATCATGTACTTCAAGTGAAGAAAAAGAAGAAAAAGGCTAGCTCTAGTTTGGATGAGGAGGAATTTTTAAAAGAAACTTTTGAAGATTTGGAATATTCTGATGATGTCATGGACTATGAGGATTCTAGGTTAGCTTTTGAAACAGTGGAGGAAATTGGCAATGATGAAGACCTCATTCCAGGCTTCAAATATGACATTGTCATGACTCGGAAAATAGTGAAAACTTTCCGAAAATCTCCTACGAAAAATGATACCTTTATGCAAGCTATTTTGAAAAAAGACCTGGGACACGAGTTATTTTGGACTGTCCATCTTGTTGAAACAGTCTGAATCACATGATTCAGAGATTCCTTAGGATCTGCAAGCAATTGAAAATGGCTTTAGTGCACATGGACCATGAATTTCAGTTCACTGATTATGACATATTCAGACTAGAAGATCTTAGCAATGCCTTGAATGTTGTAAAATCTGCTGGCCTAGCCTTTTGCAGAAAGGATGCAAACATTTTAAGAGCAGAAACTATCATTGAAACAACATTGAAAGAGCTTGACAAACAAAATTCTCTTATTAGTATGAAATTTCATGAGTCCATTACTAAAAGAATTTTAGAAAGAAGAGATACTCAAGCTGCACATTTGATTTCTTTTTTAACATGATCCATGCGTTATTTCCAAGAAAAAAAATTTCTTTGGATTCAAAATTGAATGAAAGGCAATTCTAGATCTAGCAACAAAACTTCTCAAGCGACTCTTTTCTGTTGTTGTTGAAAATAGTGACGAAGAAAGTGATACTGAAGCTAGCACTAGCCAAGAAGAGGAGACAAAATACTTGCCATTTGATGAACAAATTGACTTGGCACTTCAACAGGCAAAACAAAGTACAAAATCTAATGCTAGACTAGAACTAGACGTAATCTAATACCACCTGTAGACAAAGCTGAAATGCAGCTTTGTGAGCTTAAAACTACTACTGAGAGGCCTCCTAATCTGGACTTGATTTACAAGTCACTTTTCACTATTGTACCAACAACTGTGGAGTCGGAGTGGTGCTTTTCTTCTGCTAGCTTATTTAGCACTAAAATTAGAAGCAGACTTGGGGATTCTACCCTTAACATTTTTGTATTTCCACGTGATTTCTACAGAAAATAGAAAAATTTGATGTGAAGAGGTGAAATACACAAAAACTTTAAGCAAAATCTCCTTTATCTGCTTTCCGAAAAATTTCGGGGAAAATCCAGGAATCTGTCAAATTCCCCGAAATTCCACTTTCCCGGAAAATATTTTTCAATCGGGGAAAATGCAAACCCTACAAATGGCTGTGACAATGGAATTAATTATGGTCTCGAGTTCTCGGAAGTGAAAAACCACGGGAACAAATTCCAAATGATAATTCTCCAAAAAGCCGAATCAACTCACCTTAGCTTTTTGGTAAAATGAATGTGTTCATTTGGACTTACAAAAAGAACCATAATCTCCCAAATCGGCAGCAATGCCTGTTCATATGAGACAGCTATCGAAGCAATACTAGTCATGCCAGAGGAATTCAGAGTCACTTTATAAAACTGGTCTGACTGGTAAAATCAGTGTGGCTTTTTGTTCCGCAGATCATCTACCGATATTATGTTTGTTTATGCAAAGAAGGCAAAATATACTCAGTCGTAATTACATTTTCACCAGTTTCGTTGATGAATTGGGGACTCATCTGAAGTTTGTTTACTGTAACCGAAACCTCACGGAAGATTGTCACTCTTATCAGAAATTTCTGCAAGAGTTAACAAATGCTCTTTTTCAGTAGTGAAAAACACTATCAAGGGTTTCGCCCTCATTTTTGGTTTTGGTCAAAGCCTACATATTAGCTGCATCCGTTTTGATTGCCATCAACTCTTGTAATAGCTATACCTTTCAAAGTTATGTGATTTTGTGATTAATTTGTACCAAATTGCAAAAATCGCATTTGTTCAAAGACAATATTCTTTAAAAGCTAATGATGCTGCTCTTTGTGATGATAGTGACCAAATAAAAAAATATCATCCATCCGACTGTATCTCTGCGTAATGGATTCTAGCGATGGCAAGTGGTATTTACAGAGCCATTTGATAATGAAATAAATGGAGGATTGCTTTGAAATCCTAATACAAAATTTGGACATGATAAATGATAAAGATGATAAAGGATGATAAAAAATAAAGATGATAAATGATAAAGAAAATCACTGTATGTACCCATATCATCTCGAATATCCTACTGTATGAAGCAGTAACCTAGTTAGATACCTCGATTAGTTGCAAATGCTTTATTAAAGGTATCAAATATAAATTACCAAAGGTCTTATGTAGTTATGAAACACCAGTTGTTCATATCGTAAAGTTCCGACTCTGGTGAGTAAAGCATGCTTCCCGGATGAGATGACAGGTCACCAAAGACAGTTCTCTTTAGACAGCTTACAAAATGTCTCGCATCAGAGGCAAACCTATATTTTGTCAAAGAAGATTTGAAGGCAGATTATGAGTTCAGATATGCTGCTGGTGTGGATATTTCATGAAGATGCAAAAAAGCGATGGCTGTCAAGGCAGCTCAACAACACGACGTCAACTGTAGGCGGTGACATTGTCAACTGTGATGAAGTAGTATGCTGAAGAAGAAAAAGAAGGCAAACCTCCTTGTAACATCAAAATAATTCAATAAAATTTATTATAACTGCGAACAAAATATTTATTGGTCCTGATCTTTGCACCCTCGTCGCCTTCCAGCGGCAGGCAGAGTAATTGTTCGGGAACCATCTGGAGAGGAGTACTGTAAACAACTTAAAGGTAGCTTGGATTCGTTGACAGTGGGAAATTGCTGCGTACAAGGAAAAAAATTCTAAAGGTAAAAAGGGTGTGCCACAGGACCAAAAAAAGGCAACAGGAATTGCCGACAATAATTACCAAAAACATATATGACAAAACACAGAGCATCTAGCAAGGTGCCCACTATACGTGTAACAGAAACATCCGAGCGCCTTAAAGCATGTCCTGAGTGTATAAATAAACGGTTAAGAACTAATCAAGTTAGATCTTTCATTTCAGTGTCACTGTTTACTTGTCTCATGTCTGCATCTGCAGGGTTACTGGGTCTAAAGTACAGAAAACATTAATACTCAATGGTCAATGTTGTGCCAGACCAAAGGGGTCGTTTTTTGCCTAAAATTTACTAACTTCCGCATTATTTGTAAGTTCGTGCTGATGCACTATCTTCTAATAGCTGAATAATCTCCTTGTAGATTTGAGCAAGAATAGATGCGGTCGTCACTTTTACCTTGGTCAGCAAACAAATGCTTTTAACCCATTCAATTATCAATTCTCATTCAGCGCTTATGTTATGCCATACAATTACCACCGTACCTACAATTATCATTTTCTTTCAATCCTGCAAGCTGCAGCAGCTACGTCCTCGCAACTATTAGCTATTAGCTTTCTTGCGTTTCTCGTTTCCATTTTTCTCAGAGACTAAAACTCTTGCTTTCTGCGGGACCCGAGTCTCTATTACACAAGTGATGTCTATAAAAGAATTATCCTTTTCAAGCTACCTTCAGGTTGGTGGGTAACTTGGAATCAAACTTGAATCCACTCGACTCTCTCCACTTCCCCCTTGCCACTTTTATCACCTATAGTAAAAGTAAATGAATTTTGTAACTTGTCTTAAATCCCACTGTTCGTGAACACTCTCGGCTAAATATACTTCATTCCCATATATTACATGCCTAAGCACCAAAAATTGCATTAGACGTATCAAGTCCATATCACAATCAACCCCCCCCCCCCACACACACACACACACACACACAAATATTCATTAAAGTTGGACCGATGATACCATAACATCTGCTATGTGCGGGTCAAATACCAGATGATTAAATCATTGAAAATGGCAGCACTAACATTTTTCACATACAGTTACAGCCAAGGAAGTCGAAAGTAGCATAAAGCTGAGGTACTTTTCTTTTTTCGATCAACGTTTGGTAACACTACTTCGTTAGCAATACTATTGTGGCACCGAAATAAAGTAAACAGTATAAACTGGTGTGCAAATTAAAATATCTAGTGATTTTAGCGCTTCGCAAAATGCTAGTCCTTACGACCTCCTTACTACTCCACTCTAATAAAATTTGTCACCTGCAATTAGTTTGCAGTGAAAAATAGTGACTCTCACGAAAAAATTAATTATCTTTATCAGTTATTTCCTTCACGGGCTCTGAATAAAATAACCGCCGTGATACCAATTCGCAACCATATGATATCCAGTTATCCGGTTTCCCATTAGGTTCTTTGAGGGGTTTAATAAATCGTTGAATAAGAGTGGCGACCGAAACATAGATATCTGTTTTTGAACTGCATGTAATCTATTCGACAATTTTACAGTCAATGCGCCATTTCTTAAAAAAAGAGTGCCAAAACGGAAATATTGCATTTCTCAATATTTCTTGTTCCTAAAACTGTTGTGCCGCCAGAGAAAAAACGCCAATACAATAGACGGTTCAATTTATTTACCTTAATGTAAAAGTTTTAATTCTGGAGTACACATTACTGACAACTTAATCACGCAACATTAACATTTTACTGTCTTACGTCCAACGTATTATACATAAAAATGCGGGTTCAATGGCGAAAGTGGACTCTCGTCAGAATTCTCCATAGCGAAGTCTCCTTTTTCTCTAGTTTCCCTTCATAACTGCTTAAAATTTCTACAACACAGTGCATGGTCGTCAGTGGGGCCAACTGTTGATCCACTCTTTTAGGCTCGATGGTTATCTTAGCAAAAAATGACAAGAAAAGGTAGCCCTTGGTTCCCAAGGGTGGAAAAAATGAAAACTAGAATTTGAATTCTTTGTACTTTTTCGCACCCTTCCCGCTGTCTGTTGGCTTTTTCCGTTTCTACAAATAAAAACAAATAATCAAAAAATAAAACAACTAATACATATCACTTACAAACAGCAGAGGTAAAGGCAAATATTGTCTGAATAAAAATTTCCTGCGTCTGTTTAGAGGTATACAGGGACAGTGTATCTGTTGTTATCTATCTGGTGAGATTTAGATAGAGACACAAACCTCTCACTTATCCAGTGTTATGTGCCAACAAACGACTGGGGCGACACTTACACCGCTGACAGATTTTTTCTACTGACAACTTGAGGCAGAGTTTGACTGTGGGACTTACCATGACCCATCTATAGCAATGGGAGACCTCAATGCCTAAGTGGTCAGTAAGAACAGCCGAAATTATAGACTATTGGGAAATTTCGGGTGAAGCACCAAAAACAACAAAGTGAGCGGTTTGTAAACTTCTGAGGCAATTTAATAACAGCCGGAACCATCTATCCCCACAAAGAAATCCAGATGTTGACATGGTGCTCACCCAGTAGTGGGTGTTTGACGGGAAGAGGACATGAGAAGTGACCATCATCTAGTGTCGGCTGTTCTAAGACAAACCCAAAAGACAGGCCATCAGCTTCATATATTACAAAGGTTTGATAAAGAGAAACTGAAACAGCCAGAGATCTTAAAGGTGTTCCTTTTACAATCAAAGAATAGGTTTCCAGTACTCCATGACCTTCGCCAAGAACAAACTCAACCAGACAACGTGGTCAACAGAAGGTGGCAAAATCCTGTAGATGCATACTCAAAGAGCAGTGAGCAGTGCCTTGGATATAGAAAACCTAGTAGCAGGCAGGAACGTATGACAGATGGGGCATGGAGAGTAAGATCATAAATGCTGTTTGCATAGGAATTACTCTCTATATTAGTGTTTTCTAAAATTGGGAAGCCTCGATACTAAAACTTCTGCTATTTCGCCGCTGGCCTCTATTCTTATACATTCTAAATTGGGGTATCAACCGCCATGTAACATAATGTCTTGAACGCTAACTTTTCACTTTATGACTTGCCACAGTACAAACCAACAGCATATGGCAATTACAGAACGTTCCTAGAAAATCTTACATTTATTGAAGTTTAGTTGACTCTACAAACATCAAAATAATTTGTCGGGTGTCACCAAATCTGGATCCTTGGCATTTCGCTTCAGCTACTCTCTAAATCAACAACACTTTTGTAACCGTGTTGATCAAGACACTGTGCAAGAATCTGAACAACGTTTAGGGAGTAAATTATAGTATCCACTGAATTCATTTCAGTAATATAAATGAAGCATTCAAATAAACTTTGTATTAATGTTGGTCTAATGAAATTTGAAGATAATCAACGTCTTATTACATTTTTCAGGATTTGCAGGAGTGCTGTTATAGACCGCAATTTACATAACCCACGAGTATTCCCTATACACGGTTCTTGATATAAGCATTCGACCGCGGAGCATGAAAATACGTCCTTTACAAAACCATCCCCTTAAAACCTCAACAACCAAAAAAACAAAATATACGGAAGAGAGGGAGTTACAAAGTCTACGTTTGTTCAAAAAACTACATAGTTTTGTCAAGTATCACGGAGCTCAAGCGTATATTCAAAACAAAATGCATGTCCCTTTACAACCTGAATATTAATTACCTTTTTGGCAACGTGTTCTGCTACCATATCGCTGAGGTCTTCCTTGTCTTTAAGTGCTTCCCTTTCTTTCATTGTTTCTTCATATCTGAAAAGTTAACAAGGAACTAAAACTTGAACAAATTATGTAAATAGAATTAAAGACAACGGGGTCGCCTTATATATCCCGGCAAATCATAAACCTCAGCAAACCAACAAATGGTCATATTTATACTTTCCGACCGGGAAAAAACTGTTCATACTTTTATGTTAACGGGTAAAATTCTTTAGACTTTACGATTACAGGTAACAAATGTTCATACTTTCAAGCCAACGGGAAAAAATATCTATACTTTCAAAGCTACGGGTAAAAAAAATTATGATTTTAAGCCTCCGGGTAAAAAATATTTTATTTTTAAGCTTGCGGAAAACATATGTTTATGCTTCAAAACGTGGGGTAACAATATTCATACTTGCAAACTTAAAACCAAAAAACATCAAATAATGCCTAACTTAACGTAAAAAAGTAAATAATGATAAATGTAAAAAATACATATAAATGTACACGTAAAATTTATGCTTAGTGACAATATTGTCATGCTAAGTTAGCTAGGTGACAGATTTGGAAAATCAGAGGTTTCGGCACGTTACAGAAAATCAATTGCTCATTAGTAGTTGATCTTTTCACGCCTGCTGCCAGATACAAGAAATTATTAATCCATTTACAAACCAAGGTTAAGCAGAGGTCATTCAAATAGATTTTATTTTACTGAAATGGCAAATATTATGCTATATATTAGAAATGGATCCGATGTTTTTATAAAATAAAAAATAAAATTCACGTTTTCATGTAGCATTTACGTGTTTAAAAGGCAATTAAAGTTGTGTGACAAGACTACAAATATGTGAAGCTTTAGCAAAGTAAGAAAATATGTTTTATTTAAAAAATTCATATCAACCAAATTTCATACAACTCAAAAATATAAATTATGAACCTTTAATCTAGAAAAAAGCCTAAAACAACTGATTTTAAAATGCTCTCCATCTATTATCATTTTCACAACGAATTTCCCACTGTAGCGCTAAAATTTCAATTGAATATAAGGCGTACAAGTGAATCCACTTTTTTTTGCTCTCTCAAAAATGCGGGAAGTGCAGGAAATACGAGTCCTCAAACTACTCATAAGGCAACATCTATCGCTCACTGAAGTTTTATCTTCTTTTCTCCATACTTGCATCTTCCCACAAAAACCTACTGACGGTAACAATATTCACAATTAAAGAAAAGGCGAATACTTCAGGATAGAGTTGGCAAATTCCTTAAAGTTTTAACTAAAGACGTTAATTTCATTTTACAGAAACTGCCGTTAAAAATATATGAGGGGAGTGGCATACTTCGGCACCGTTTTTTATGCACAAACTTCCTGTATTAGTTAGTTTTCTTTTTCTCTGCTAATCAAAGTAAGTGCAAAAAACAGTCGGCACAGAATTAAATACTTCATTTCTGGTACAGGGGGAATTAAATTTCAGGAATAGATTATTCAACGGAAGACACCACTATCCTAGAATTTTTGTATTTTTACAAAAAAAGGGTTTCTACAAATGCAACTATAATTCTGTAATAATAAGAACTTTCTCTATAACCACAAATTCACAACATAACAGTAAAATATCTACAGTCACTACCAAAAGTTTAAGACCACTCATGGAAATACGTAGATTTCTCGGTATGAGATCGTATTGCATCATCCTACTGTTGAGATTGCATCATACTCATTGTTTGCGCTCTGGTCGCTCATTACACGTTCTTCTTTAAAACTGCGGACATCTGAATCGATTTTAGTTTGGAATTTTTTTCACTTTTTATACTTCTTATTGCTACAGAAATGGGTCGAAAAAAATCCCTCATTGAAGTTCAAAGAGGTCAAATTGTTGCTCTGCATAGAGAAGGACTATCTGAAAGGAATATTTC
>RDPX01000025.1:2336462-2367898 GCA_003991215.1 Morbakka virulenta
AGTAAAGATTATCTACAATAAATTATTGTTAATATGGTTATATAAGCAGTTGTGTCATTTCAGAGTCAAAATTAAGGATGGTCTTAAACTTTTGTTAGTGACTGTACTACTACTACTACTACTACTACTCTACTACTACTACTACTACTACTACTACTACTACTACTACTACTACTACTACTACTACTACTACTACTACTACTACTACTACTCTACTCTTCGGTTTAACGTCCGTGGTTCCCTCTGTTTGGGGGTTGGACAAATCTCGTGTAAGCAGCAAGTCGGGGCAACGAGAAAGTTCAGATAATATAAGCCAAGATGTCTGAAATAGGGGCAAAATGACTAGTATCTGGGAAAGTCTAAAGTGACGAGATGGGATGGAATGGGGAGAATGTAATGATATCTGACTGAGAATTAAGGTCTAGATATTTGCTGGAAAAAAGTTGCCATGCTACTCAGGAGCGCTTGGTCTCAAGTATTAAGCCAAAAACATTAATTTTTTAATTGTATTTTTTGCAATACATTAAACAAATGGCTAAAAGTGATTAACTTAAAGTGGATTAATTATTAAAGTAATAGTAAAAATGAAGATTTTGGAAGTACAAAGAAAGATTAATGGTCACTATAAGCTGCTTGAGTTCTTTCTTAAAATCTGTTATTACATACTTCGCTGACATTGCTGCTGGATCCAACTCCAGCTCACTGGGATCTAAAGCAATCTCAACTCCTTCTCCTGCTGGCGTAGTTATACCAGTTCCCTTAAAAAACAAAGGAAGAAGGCCAAAAAATTTCAAAATGCCACTGAACTGCTAAAAAATACTATACAAACATATATATAGAGAGAGAGTTAAGTTTATTTTACATCCATTAATTATGTGGGGATGAATGTACCGTTAAATCTGTGCTGACAATCATACCGCAGCAGCACCCATTTGCTGACAACACATTGATTAAAGCACTCTCAACTAAAAACTTTCATAATATGCTGTCTGCGAGTGTCAGTCGTCCACTTTCTGTGGTCATTGGCCAATCGAGTTTCTGAGAGCCAGTACATTTTTACAGTGAGAAGTAGCAATTTTTTTATTTTCCTCTTCATTATTTCACGTGTCGCTGGTGTGTAAAATAAAAAACCGTAAATAATCCCGTTATATACAATTAATTGTTGTAAAATTCTGCGAAAAGTGAAGAAATGTGGTTTGCATTCGATCGATGGTGTAATTCATTTGGTACATTTATTAATGACATGTTTACCAATACAGAATGCGCATTGCTGTCTGGCTGCGAAGTTCTGGATTTAGTCTCATAGGGTACATTAAGCATCAAGAATAGCTGAATCAGTATTCGTTTCGCTAGTTTCAAAGATCCTGAGACGATTATGTCAAAAACTATTTTAAAAGAACAATGGCAAGGTTCCATGACAACGTTCGAGATATCCTGTGTAGTTCAAATCTAAAAGTAACTAAAAATAAACGCCAGCTTTATTCCGTCTTTTACAATACACAATTAAAAATATTAATAAAAAGAAAATTATTTCCTCTGCTTACAGTGCAAAGACGAAATGACAAAATGTAAACATGATCACTGATACTGCACGTTACAAAGGAAGTGATCGCTCCGTTTTTATGTAACTATTTTATATCCTGAGCAGAAGCTCGCGTCAGATTCTATTAATTTTGATGTATGGTTTGGCAAGGCTTAGACTATTGGTTTTTTTGAAAAAGTACTACAAGAAGGGCAACTTCCAAACAATATCACGGGGCAATTTACAGTCGTAGTTGCTAAAGGTAAAGGATTGTTCCGAGTAGTTGCGAAAAGTTTATGTGCAAATCCAAAGTAAATATATATAAATATAATTAAATATAGAAACTGCGTGGAGCAAAGGTTAATACATTAACTGCACAGATTTTTTACTACTATTTTCTACTTTCGCTCTCGCTCTCTCTTGCTCTCTCTGATTTCAAAATACATACATTTTTGAAAAATAATCTGTAAATATGCCTACCTTTCTTGTTGCACCCTATGCATTAAAGAAAAAAATATAAAAGTTAAAAAGCAACAGCCGGTGCAAATTCGACTTAAACAACGAATATACAAACACAAACACACAAACACACACATATTATATATAATGACTATCTTCTAACAGTACCGAACTCCAAACACTGCATCTTTAAATATACTCAACCGCTATGTTGCCCAATCGATAGTATCAATTGGACAAATAAAAAAAATCTTAAACTACCGTCCAGCAAAACCTGTTGTCCTCTTCCTCTTCCCGACATGCATTACACGAAATCATTACAAAACGAAGTATGTGGGCAGGTACACATATATATACATGGCAAATTACAGGACGCTAAAAACTTGAAATGAGTTGCCAGGTAGGTCAAGAATTAACGAGGGATTTTATGAAAACACGGGGTTCATATTTTTACAGTAACACACAGACATTACCACAAACACACAAATTTTACCTATATATATATATATATATATATATATACATACATACATACATACACTCTTCAGGCCAAAGGACATGAACAAGCAAAAATAATCCAAGTTAAGGGTTATATTAATCATTTACAAATTCAGGCGATACGCTTAGCTGTTCATTCAAAAAAGTTCTTGAAAGGTTCTTTCAACCAGTCGACCCTACAATAGCACAAACAAATGATGCAATCCCTGCCTTAAAGAAAAATTCAACATTATTTGCCGCACACAAATAGCAACCTTACACAAAAGCAACGAACTTATTTTTTCTTGCAGCCAGAGAATAAAAGCTTTTGTTAATGAACACACCCGTATTGCCTCAAATTGTAAACAGAATATATAACCCGTAACCTGGAATATTTTTACTTGTACATCTCCTGAAGTGTGATTAAAACCTTGAAATAGGCTTATCGTGCGATGGAAAGTGTAGTCTTTTCACTCTTTTCTCGTTGTTGTGTTTTATATATATATATTTGTGTGTCTCATAACAGTAAAAATAATGTGCTAAACGTTTGCAGTATGTTTATGAGTTTTAATACAACACAGTTAAACGATTTCATATGAAATTCTAGTCTTCCCTCTCCTTCCCTGCTTCCCCGCTTTCCCCTACCGAAGTTTCAACACTGTAATTAATGATACCACAATTGTTGTTACTATCACTGTAACGGCCACTAGAATAATCATCACCACCAACCAATTTCATCCGGGCACCATTGTCATAATCGTTTTCTATAATACTTATTTAATGATGAACATATTTAATACAATACTAAAATACTTGTGATGAACATATTTTAGTTTACGTTAATATATCTACGGCACTAAAGTAGAATATTATATTTTATAAAGTACTTCATCTAGATCTTATCAAAGTAGTCTACGAAAAATAACAATATCAAATTATAATAAAGTGAAATTTCCATGATTAACAGGTTGTTATTCTGCATCTACAGGAAATACTTACTGCGGCTAAATCGTAAACATGAGCGGAACCCATCATTGCACCACCAACAGTCGCTCTTTTTTCAGGTAACAGTGTATACAATGCGGGTGTTTCACTTCCACCTTCCATTGCATCTTCAATCTCTTTCCTCTTACGTAACTCGATCATATCCGGCGTTTCCATACCGGCGGGAATAGATGTTAGCCCACTTGGTGTCACAAGACCTCTGTTACAACAACAAAAAATTGAGTTACAAAAATGGTAAAGAAAACTGTTTCAATTCAAAGAAAATGTCCTCTGGATCCAACGATAAACAGCCTCCAATAAGGCCGGCAAGGGAAAAGGTAAAAGGGCGACTACTTTCCTCTATAAGAAAACAATTTTCGGAAACCTCTTACGGAGATTTGGTTAGATGTGGTCTATCAGTAAGATAAATGTATAGCATACTTTAAAAAACTAGTAATTCCTCTCTTACAAACCATAACATTCTTGGGCCAAACGTCTCCGACATTCAACACAAAATTGTTTTGGAGTAACGGGAGCTTTTCCTGGCTATCGTTACTCCAAAAACAAACCTTATGAGGAGGCACCTTTTAAAATCTTAATACAACTAGCATTTACACTTTATAAACTTCTGCACGAAATCTTCTTCAACCAGTATGTGAGTACGTAAAATGTCATTCAAATTGTCTTATCTGCCCACTTGGAAATAAAGAATGTCTACAGTTTTAAAGAAAAGCATATGACTTTGCGCGCGCAGGAGTGGGATAGGAGGGGTGGGGGAGCTGGGGTTGGGAAGGAGTATCTTAGCCCTAAAACCGGTTACTCCCGACTACTTTCGTATCAAAGGCCGTCATTTTAATGGAAGGGGTAATTCTATAAAGTCCAAGATAGCAAAATTATTGGGAATGGATCAGATTTAATCCAGGACGTCGAACAAGTAAAGGAAGCGTATAAAATTTGTTATCATGTTCCGCTAGTTTCTTTTAAAAATAAAAAAAAATAATACAGCAGTGATTTTGTTAAAGTTAGTATTCATGAGTATTCATAGTATTCAAGTAATGATCAAATTCCAGTTCGTAAAAGTATACCTCAATGGATAGTAACCAGGAACTACTCTCGTTTGCCCTTTTCTCATTAAGATAAAGAATTAAGCCTCTAGGCAGGGCTACTTGAATTTAGCAGCAAAGGGATGGTTAAGGGTATGTGCAATTCGTGGATTCCTGACGGTGTCGCCGCCATTGTCTTTTTATTGCAAGTAGATAAAAGAGCCAAAAATATAAATAACCGTACAATGGCAAAATAAAAGAAATGAAATAGAATAACAAATTGAGCCTCGTCTAAATTCTTCAATTATGGGAACAAGTGAGTCTGGGTGTTCATTAAAACAATCAATCATCATTACTTTTGCATTACAATAGTTATCTAATCGCTTTTCTAGGTGTGGCTCTGGCGATGCCTTTTTTGGGTAATTAGATTTAGGCCTTAATGACAAAAAGCCTTCCCATGTAGGATAAAGGAAATGGTTAAAGATGTATTCCCATATTGTACAAAACTACACCGTTGTTTGTTTCACTTGTTACCTACATTTCACAACAAATACGTAAATTTTAACATACGCGTCACCAGGTGTAATCAGTCCCGTCCTGTCCTCGTCTTCTTCTTCATCTTCTCCCTATAAAAACAAGTCCAATGGAAACAAAATAAAAATACGTGCTTTTGCCCCAAAAAGCTGGCAATCTGTCCCTTAAATTTTGTATCTTTAAATAGAAGCCCGCAAAGAAAGCCCTGGACTTCACTTAAATACATACACAAGTAAAAAATATTTCTAGCCGACATCTTTACCACGTTCTCACTTTGACGGGCATATGAAGGTCATAAAATTCCAGTTATTTAACTCATCTTCTCTTACTAAAAATATACCATTAAAATGTTATTTCTATTGCTTAAAGGAAGGCAGCCCTTAAAAACTTAAGCCCACGTTGTATCTACAAAAAAAATATGTTGAAATAAGATTTCTTGATAAAAAAAATGTTGGAAAAAAGAGCCCAATAAGTTAACGTTAAAATAATAATTCAAATTACCTTTAATTACAACAGTAACCGATATAACAAATAACTGAGAAATGGCATAAAATATCACAAAAAGTATCAAAACATAGGCTCAAACTGCAGGTTTTCAGCACGTACAGCATAGAAATTGCTTCATTTTATCATCTCATTTGAGGAAAACAAGTAACACAATTAATGATTATTTGTTAAAAAACACATTCAGAATTTCTATATAAATAACCCTAAAAGTCATTTCCATGCAAAGCTTAATGAGGGCAGTTACAATTATAATAAGAATTACCTAAGTTAGGATCCACAGAATTAAGTTTTATGAAACCGACTCAATAGGCCCCATAGGCATGGGCAAAAGAGATGGGTTCCAGCCCTCATAGTGGCAAACGTTTTCAAGTATATTAAGGTCGCAACTGTTCTGGGATCGTTTCTTTTTTCATACTGCTTCGTCCGTGATATTCCAATATCATTCAGTTTAAGTGTCCCGTTCTCAGTTTAAGGCAGTCTCTCAATATGTTTATCGTTAAAAGCTGTGAGTACCACAAAGTCACAAAAAAGTCACATGCCGATGCAACAACACATGAAAACACTGTGCAGGTGGGAATACTCACGCAACATATCTGTAAACTCTAAAATCAATAAAAGCGATCTCAGTAACGCAGGTGCTCACGTGATTATCCAAATAACAAAAAAAACCCAGTTTTCATCACAACGGACTGACAAAACTAAAGATGACGATGGCACCAGGCTTACGCGTGTACAGAGGGCGACTTATTTGAACGAAGCGTCAAAGTCCTAGATATAAGCTATATAAAAGAAAAGAAAGAATACGTTAGGAAACAGGAGAATCCGTCAATTTCAAGTGACTGGGTGCAGAAGCCATTTCAACATGTTCGCGGAAACAATCTTAAGAAATTAAACGGAATACATTTGTGCTCATAGTTACCTCCTCTTCCTCGGACGATTCCTCGGATTCTAGTTCTCCCCAAGGAGTTTTATCAATATCGTCATCTTCAACAACTGCCACCGTTTCTTGTTGCTGTGAGCCAAATACATCTCCGTAAAGTGGTTTTCCTTCTTCATCAACTGGAGGCTTACCCCAGCCACCGGCATGATAACCAAAGGATGCTCCCTTACAAAAATAAGATTATTAATTATTCAATGAAAATATACAAAGTCTGAATTTTGTAGACGTTTTTCTGGGTGCTCTTTGAAAACTTATATAGAGGGTTAAAATAATTTCCTGTTACGATTGCGTCAAATTAATCAGTCCTCCATTCATTTATATAGTATTAACATGGTCAAGGCAGTTCAAATTCCATTCCGGTTACCAAATGTTCCCTCACAATACACTACTGTTATATCAATGGCCACTGATTTAAGAAGATAAAAACCAACGTTTTAATTATAATCATTGTACACTAATACAAATGCAAAAAATGCCTTGGTTATCCCACCAACCTGTTCGAGCACACTGGAAAACAAATTTACGTTTTATGGAAATACTGGCTAAATTTGAACATTTGCCTACTTGTGTAAAATTTTCTCAGAAATAAAATTTTGATCAATAAAATAGTCTAGCTTAAATATATTCTAATAGGTTAAAAAAAATGAAACAAAGCTGACAGAGGCTATTTTCTTTAAAAAGGGTGTTGATTGCTGAGATGCTGCATCAGGTAGTGTGTGAGCATCGTTTTCGTTTACTTTCAAGCAATGAAAATGAGTCTATAACACTGAGAACACAGGCGAACAAAAAATTCTTTTGAAATGGTGCAAGCAATGTTTCCGTTGTTTTCATGAAAATCAAGTGTGCTGATTCCAAAAATAGCATTAGTTTTTTACCGTTAGCTCTACATTTTTTGCTCAGGCCTACTATATATTTAATCAGATTTTGAGTGTTTAGACAAACAACATGCTCTCGTCAATATCTTTTCAATTGGTTTTAAGATAAACAATGAAATGAAATGAGTCTGCTCCTAATTCTCTTTCTACACGGAAACAACAACCCTGATGGAAAAACGAATCTGCATACTGAATTGTGGAGAAAGGGTGTTCCAGGATGTCAGATGGGTGAGCCTTGCATTTCTGAGAAAAAGGTCTAAATTTTTATGCTTGCCCTAATTTGGATATAAAATGGATTCTATCAACTGATAGTTAAGCTACCATACTATGGTGATCCTTTCTGTGTTCCTTGTACATGATCAAAGAATTAAAGTGTTCCGAATGGGTAAAAAATGCATATCAACATAGTGACTGTGTGAATAATATGAACACAAATAAATGATGATGATAATAGTGATGGGGAATTAACTAAGCGAGGAGGTGACCACCAAAAATGTCAAGTGGGTGTAATAAGTTAACAATACGGCACGAAGCATAAACATATCGTGCAATTTATGCTTGCTTGCATATAGCTGACACTTCGTCCTGGCTGCCGTGAAATCCTATGATGAAACGTATTACTTTGGCAGTGGAACTCCACTTTCCAAACATCTTCCTGAACAGCAAGTCTTCCTTTTAGGAAAAAACAATCTACATTCTTACTATTTACTAGGTCTACCTAAATCGGCAGAGACTAAGGGGAGGGTTAATCCTAAACTAGAAAAATCCCGAAGGTCTCTTTTCAAATTTCCTGAACAAAACTGTAGACTTTAGACTGACGTCGACTACTGAACGTTATATACTGAAAGGCAGTGGTTCTCATTGTCAGGTTGTGTTATGGGCTGTGTAGCGTCCTTAAAGCCAAAATGAGTTGGGTAAGTATCACACTCAGTAGGATAAGTTGGTTGGCTACAGAAATAAGCTAACTAAAATGAATGAAAACAATTGCCAAGGTACATCTGGCTACTTTTGTTGTCCTTCAGGTATGCCTAGGTACATCTGGTTACTTTTGTTGGATTCAGGTATGCCACAAACTGCTTTATTGAATTAGCACTCAACTGGAGGAAGAGCTTTACCAAGCAGAAAATTTAATGGACCCTATTGTGAGGTTATCTCTGTCATTCTGCGAAACTTACATGTAGGGAAGCGAGCAGTTAACAACGAGTATTTTTAATTGCGACAAACACTTGGTACCTATATTCAAGTAAAAACTCTAGTAACCTAAAGGTTAACTGCCTCAGGAGTTATGTTTATTCATTAAACATGGGTAAAAAAATGTGTCCAAAACATAATTGGATAACTTTGGGTTTTAATCGAACTGAGTGTTGATTAATGCTTGTTATCGTGGTCTTGTATTAATCAAATTTGGTCCAAAAAAGTTTGAGCGTTCTTATAAAATGTGAGAAGTATAAGAGTGAATTTGTAATTTTTGCTACCTTCAGATACAAAATTCATTCGAAAAAATCCTTTGAACTCATTTCAAAAAGTATTTTTCCGCAAATTTTTCTACATTTTTAAAACATGAACTCGAATATTTATAAAATTCTACGTGAAGCCCACCCTATTAGGGCGAAAAACTCCCGAGAGATTGGGGTACGGCAGAGTGTCGAGATATCATCCAGAATCTCTAGTTCTACGTAGGAAATGAATTGCGCCATGCCAATTGTAGGGATCCTCTAGATCCAATACTTGCTGGGTTTTTTTGGCATCGCACCTAACCAGCTTAAGCCCTGTTTTTCTATAAAAATAGGTGGTTCTGTTGTTCATTAACATCAGCTTCTCGCATCATTCTATTGAAGCTTTAAAATGGCTTATTCCCGATCTTTATATCTGGTCTGAATTTCCAAAGACCTGAAGAGTTTAACCTAAAATAATAGAAAGCTAACGTCAATGTAAACAGAGCAATTATCATAGTTCAAAAAACAAAAATTAAAGTTAAAAAAACCCATCTTAATTCTTTAATTCCAAGCAAATTAATATAGATAAAACATTAAAATCCATCTCACTTCAGGAATCGGTGCATTCAATCCAGGTATTTTCAAATTTGGGTAAGAAGGCGGAGGGCCGTAACGTTGCATTGCAATTAGCCATGGTGGAGGAATGAGTTGTTTACCCTTGAAAGAAATAATAATACACGGGTAAACATTTCGTGATACCGATAGTGTCTAAACTCACTAAAGCTAAGCAAAACAGAAAATAGCAGAATGCACTATGCATCAACTAGCAGTTCAAGCGCTGCTGATAAAAGCCTTAACATTTCCCAACAACAGTTATTTCATTCAGACTGTGCACTAAAATTTTCGTGAAAAATCCTTCTTATCCTTGTAATCCCTCAATAAAACTCAGTTTATCAAACACATCAAATTAAGTTAGTGGGGTTTTCAATGTTAATCTTTCGCCATTAGCTGTCTTCTTTCTCCAGGAAAAATTTTAACTACAAATACAGTGTTCTGTTTTTCTCTACCGTGTATTGTCAATCAATACGACATGATTTATCTGAGATTCAAAGCTGCAGCGATTGCCGAGTTGCCATAATATGTTGCTTGATAATTACAGTTATAAAAGGTATGCATAATTTTCCACGAACAGAAATAGCTAGTAGGTGGTTTGAAATCCGGTGATTTTGTAAATTCAACCCACAATTACTGTGCGCACAACAAGGGATGTGGTTGCAATTAAAACTTATTGGGGTGAGTATACCGCTACTTAATTTTAGATTCGATAATATTAGTGTTAATTTTATATTTTCTAAGATTATGGCGACTGTTCTGAAGCATTACTCTGTTAAATTTAATGTCGCTTACTAGGCTTGAAATACTTTCAACATCAACTGATGTACTTGTTGGGGCTTTCAGTTGATACGTGTAGTGCCCATTTACCTATCCAGATGTAATGTAATTACACTGATAATTGTCCTGGAAGCTCTTGCCACTTATTTTCAGCAGCAGCGGCTTGTTGGTGCTCACTGTTGAACTAAGTCTAACCTATTTCTTTCCAGATTTTTTCGCCTATAGCTATCTGGGTCACCGCTTCTAGGAGTGACATTATAACATCTCGTTATCGCTATTTTTGTATGCAGTGATTTCTTTTTTCCTAAAATGCGGTTCATTAGTGATCTTGTTGGTCAATCTATTATCCATATATGCAAGCTGCCCTACTCATTCACATTACAGTTTGGTTTGCTATTTACTACGGAGTTTTTCTGTCTTCCACTCTTTTACTGAGTCATGGTGTGGTACCAGGAGTAAAAGACCCCTACTGTCATATGACCACCGGGTATGGCAACCTTATTCCTTCTTTACAACTATTCGAAAAAAAATGAACAGAAGTAAATCATCTGACCCAATGTCAACTAGGACAGAAATATTACTAGAATCAACACATAAAACACTTAATAAGAACATTAATATGTACATGGAAATATTTTACACAATTTAAATATTCAAATTCAGTATTAAGATCTGTTTCCAATAAAAAAGACACAGTATATGCAAAAACACATTTGGGCAATAAGTTATTTATGGGAATAGATGGTACAAAAAGCTTTGATAAAAATATTTTGGAATTTAGCATCGGTAAAACATGAAGTCAATATTCAATTACGACTTCTTGAAGATCGTTTGTTTTGTCGGAGTGCGTACTAAAATACTCCTTGAAGTATTCAATATATGAATTAATTAATTTTCTTAGTCAAATTTGAAGGATTTCATCACGAGAATCCTTGTCCGTCAAGTGATACCTATTTGCTTATATCTGCAAGTGCGCTATAATAGCTTTCATCTGAAATGCTGTTTGAGGACGTAACGCCAGATCAGGCAGCCAGTCAGAGCACTTTGGGTATGGGCTTCTAAAAAAATCTAATCAGCACCCTTCTCATCTGGATCACTTAAAGGGGCAAAGTAAGCTATTACCTTAATTTTTGGAATTTGAAAACAGGGTAACCCACACTATATATTTCTATTTTATACATTCAAGTGGTCCGGGGAACCAGGGTACGTCTTGGTTCCCCGGAAACACAGTCCGAAAACCTCTAGCTCACGATAAGCAAACACCTACAACAAAAAAAGACAGTCCACTTTTCCTTACCGGACCAATAGGCATTCCAAGCGCTGTACGAAGTTCATCTGATAAGTCTCCTGGCTTTTTTTCTTTCAGTTTCGTTTCAAATTCTTTACCCTTGCAAACAAATAAAGATCTTATTAAAATGGAAGTTACCTCATTTTACAAAGTAGGGTTAAACTAAGAATATTTATTCACTCCTGCGGTATTAACTGTGAGATCTGAAAAAAAGAAAGCAGTAAAAATATAAGATGAAAAATGTAAATACCTACCAATAATAATATTCAGGCAAACCATGGTTCTGATGGCAATATCATAAATCAAGAAAACAATGGCCATTTTTAAAGCAGTGTATTTTCTGAGAATGGGTTAATTTGCACTGCCCATGGTTTTGACTACTATATACTTCAATGACCGAGAAACCATACGGCTTAGTAGAGTATAACTAATAACCTTCATACCAAGAAAGGCAAAAGCAGTACTAGGTGCCAAATGTTAAATTAAAACGAACACCAACCTCATAATATAAGTCGCCATGTATAGTCATCTTTGGCTTTGTTTGATATCTAAAATTAAAAAAATCCATTTTTATATCATTTAAATTTACATGGTATAAAAAAACAAATATGTGCAACAATAAAAACAGTTTTCTCTACCAACAAAAAAAAAACTGCTTTGGTTGTCAACTGCTGCTCACAGAGATCGGATTAAGAGTGTGAATAAGCAAAACTCACTGTCATCGTTTAACTGAGCTTCTTAGGCACAATCTAAGGCTTCAATCAAAATATTCTCATGTGGCCACCCAATACATACATTTACATACAATACATTTTTATCTGAATCCATAAATTTAACTACAGCAGAGATCGAGTACTGCTATCATATGTTCTGTAGCAGGCTCAGGCTCAGGCCCAGCTACATCTTTACAGCTGCACAATAACGCCTGGAGAAACAGCATCAACAAAAACATTATTTAGTATTACATAATATAAAATGCAATAGTTCAACAAAGCAATTAACGTAATAAATCAGCTTGGGACAAATCGTTGGCACATGTTGGCTTTCATGGCCCTTCGGTCTTGTGTAAATCTGTATTCTACAGGCAATACATAGCACTGAAGACCATTGTCTTGGCAAAGCTAATCATCTAAAAAACAAATTTGCGCGAAAAAAATTTAAATAATGGTGGCTCGAATTCAGTAGCAGTAATGACGTATTACGGTACAAATCAAATACGTTAATGCGTATTAAGTTTGGTACGCATAAAAAGCTAAATTGTTACTTTAGTTTCTGTATTCTATAGCAACCTGCCAAGAACGTATACCCTCTCATTGTAAAAGTAAACCAGACTAGCGTTGCCCTGTGGCTTTGATTGTTGTTGTTTTCTTTCTGCCTGAGACTGCAATACAAAAAACAGTGCAATTAGTCATAAAAAATGTCGAAACCACTTACTTGAAAAATGCATCGTGTAGCTTTTGATAATCAATATCAATTTTCCCCAGTTTCGGCCGCACCTAAAATTGATGCAGGAATAATAGTTAGCCTAGTGTTTCAAGACGCTAAAAACACACATGAGTCCTGAGCTAAAACACGGTTCTCTGAAATCATAACATTCCCATGGATTAAAATGCGAACGAAGAAAGCCTGGCCTAAATGTTACATTCAGTGTAAATTTTATAAAAGCTCTGTCAAAAGTTCGTTTCTGCTTTTCTTCTTTTCAACATTTTCAAAATGTCTAATCTAGAAAGATCTACGCAAAACCTGGCGTAGAGTGGAGGACTTTTGGTAGAACGACTTTTCGATAACAAATAAAATATATGTTGGGTTCTAAATTACCATTATGTAACAGAAAGGTGGCAAGTAAACACAACCCATATTTATGTCTCACTTCTTATAAACTAAGAACTGCCATAATAATAGTTTGTCGTATCAGAAATTTGCTTTTAGTCAAACCAAAAATACACTTTCTTATTATCTTGCCCCAACGGCTAATGTAATGCTCAGTGGTAATGGCCGTTCAGAATGGACATTTTTATTTCAGGATATGTCATGCAGCACCAAGACCAAATCATGCATCATGATACTCGTCCGTCCAGTGTCACCTACTGACCATAATCACCCGTCGACAAGATCAATCTTCTTTTTGCTCAAAGACTTTCTCTGCATGCTCATATCAATATCAAGCAGAAATACCACTGCCCTCGCGTTCATCAAATCATTCCAGAGCTTCCGGCCGATCATTAGTGTGTTATGGGTGCACTTTAACTCTGTTAAATCCTGTTTATATCTTGAGCGGGATACCTTGTTACCTTATCTTGTGGCAGTTTCGGAGCTGCTGAAGTTTGGGGTCTTCTGTTGTCACTTCTTCCTAACCATGATCTTGAGAATCTCCATAGGAATCACGTTTGTCCCTTTACTCTGTGCAACCGACGCTTTACAAAGATGGTTGGTTGTTTCATTGCTACGGTCGCTGCACTCGGTAGGAGAGTCAGATATTCTTGTATGCTGGCAGCACAGTTTTTGTTTTATATACTCTTGCATTTTGCTGGTTGTGACTTCTTGCAGACTTTTACGATTCTTATCATGATATTCATGGCCCGGCTGCAAGTTTTACCGTGCCTTTTTTATTCAGAAGTAGCGTAGCATACCACGATACCAAATTACAAGAGTTGTCACACTCTCTAAATGTACAGCTTTGTTAGCACTTTCTAGTCTACTCTCATGTTTGCACTTAATGATTCCTCATGAAACTATGCCGTTGTTATGTTTTTACCAAGATTATCTGCATTTAGTTCTTCCTTTACCATTACACAGCAGATTAACAACTCGCCCCTTTAGGCTACAGACAATCCTAAGCAAAATAGCAATTACTGCCTAACAAGACTCGAATGGATTAAATATATTGTACCATTCCTCTGTCATGTCAATTCAACTGTTGATTACGTGGCAAAATAAACTTTGTATCGTTTTTTCCCGGCAATACTTATCTAAAAACACATTCGAAGCCACGGTAAAAGAGCTCTGAGAATATTCATAAGGCTTATCTTATTCTAAAACCAAAGCAATCGATAAAACTGATCAGCAACATGCATCAATGATTTATTGATTACCTTTGAACGTTGCTTTGCCTTCATTGTTTTCTGGTCTTCCTGAAATTAAAATATGCAAAACAGAAAGGTTAAATTCAAATATAATTTATGACCAGTCAAACCTTGTAAAGAACAGTTCACGGTAAAAGAGAAGCAAAAATATCAATACATGAAAATGTTTGGCCCAGTTGATGATACACGCTCATATTTCTATAAAATCACCATTTTTTCTGTCCTCAAGTATTCATTGGAACTTGGTGGGGCAGAAAAACAAGGATAAAAAAGAATGAGATTTTATCAACAATGGCAAAAAATTAGTTGATGGAAGATGAAATCAATCAGTTTTGTGACTGCAAAAAGCAATCAAGATTGACTTCCGCCTATCTGAATGCAAGCAAAACTGGATGCGAAAAGCTTCCAATGTAAACTTTGATATGTCAACAAATCTAAACCGGCTAATTAGGGAACCGGTTACTTACGGAACTTAGGCCAACATAGTTTTCTAGAAGCTCTACTAGGTCAGATTTGTCTGATTTGCCTGAGCACAGTATCTGTACATGAATGGTGAACTGTTTCGCGGTGCTCGTATGCTTAGTTCCGTTTACACTGGAAAATAAAAATACGCGAGGCTTGTGTAAGGCAAAATATCGCCCTACAAAGTGGGTTTAAAAGAAAGTAGGTGTATCAAAACAATTTAAACCAAAAAGCATTGAAATGACATCAAAGTTCGGTGTTCTTCAAAATCCATTTGTCAAACAAAGATGACTTGACTGACAATGAATAATTTTGTTCGATTTCACATTAAACCTTCGCCCTGGAAATACATTATACCCTGCGTATTGGTGCAATAAATAGTAACATCTCGGTAGTACCATTTCACAAACTTACTTAATTCAGTTATACAGTGGATGGGATACCCTTTTGAAGCCCAAATGACATTTCAATGCCCTCCGTCTAATGCGAATTTGTGGTAAGATTCATAAACTTAATTCAAATTGCAGCAGGGTTTGTTAAGTAAAAGATCGCGTATTTTATCAATGGGTAAAAACAGACTTCCGTGCCACTGCAGACAATATAATCATTATTTTTTACCAAAACGTTAAGCTACTTATAGTGAATTGCTGAACAATGCAGGGCAGTGATAGCCAGCAAATACTTTGTCAAGGCAGAAATTTACAATAGCTGGTAGTAAATACTCCCACGTATGATTGGGGTGTAAGAGTAGAAATAAAGCCCCCAAAACAGACTTACGTAAGAATTTGTCTGAAAAGGTACATTATCCTTTAATTCAACTATACAGTTGATTAGAACCAACCATATATGTGTTCTCTGAAGTACAGGATGCGACCAGATGGCTAATTTTTTCCTGATTATTCTTATAAAGAGCGCAATAGTTTCAGGTAAAATTTTCAAATTCTTTTTTCTTTCAGAACCTATAAATATGTTTTAAGGACAAAAAGAGTTTAAATGATAGCAGATAGGTGATTGTTACACCTGAGTTTGACTGCACTCAAAAGTAATATTAAGTACCAGGTATTTATAAGCAACAGGCATTCCCCTTGCAAAAAACGTGTCTCTTCCACAGTGCCACATAACAATAGAAATTGATGTATGATAAGTAAAACCTGTCATAAAAGATCTTTCACTTTGATCACAACTATACGAAAAATATCTTGATTTATTTTTCTTCTTTTCGTTAGATGTGCTTTCCTCTAAAAAGTACAGTACACTGTTTCATAATTATCATATTTTCGTCTCCCCTGTCCAACTACGCTGCCAGGTCGTGGGCCAGTATCTTGCTACTTTTCATAACACGATTGTTAGTGTCCTCTCGCTTTAACCTTACTGCTTTTCTATCCTACTTTATGTTAACCCAACGATTTATTAAGTAAAATAACGCTTCTTGTGATTAATATGGTAATATCAGACTGTTTTGACGTGGGTGAATTTCTTTCATAATAAGTTAAAAAAGCAGTATTTCGTGCAAAATGTAAACCACTGATAGTATTTTATTGGTAAGATTTTCCTCCATTAATCATAATAATCAAGATACAAGAATTAAAACAAAAAAAAACCTTTTCTTGCATGGCTGCTCTCATTTCCATTATCCCAGTATTCTGTGTAATAAAAGAAATAGATTGTTTTTATGTCTGAGAATTAAAAGGCCAAACTACAGGCGTCTAGCAATAACAGGATTTATAACGAAACATTCTATACAAGGAAAGGTACATACTCCCTATGAAATAAGCCCTCTGATTAATATCAGTGTAATTTTGGGTATTTTTTTCAATTATTTTTTTATGATTGCTGTCTATAATGGTATGGTAGTTAACTGATTTCAATTTTTGACATTTTCCCTGATGACCTAACTAAAAAGCTCAAAATTTGGGGTGATACTATACTGCAATGTCAAGCACAAGGTATATATCAAAAGTGTCCTTGCATTTTTCATAGCACTATGGCATTTCTGGGGCATCCAGCAGGACTTGACTTTTTTGTGAATTATACTGCAAAAGCCCAATAAATCTGGTAAGAAGAAGAAGAAGAAGAAGAAGAAGAAGAAGAAGAAGAAAGAGAGAAAAGAGACAGAGAGAGACACAGAGAGAGAGACAGACAGAGAGAGAGAGACAGAGAGAGAGAAAGAGAGAGACAGAGAGACAGAGACCAGAGACCAGAGAGAGACACACCCACACAGAGACAGAGAGAGAGAGAGCGACAGAGAGAGAAAGAGAGAGAGAGAAAGAGAGTGAGTGAGTGAGAGAGAGAGAAAATGAGAAAAAATATGAAAAACTTATAATTCTAAATTCAAAAAAATACCACACAGGGCAATACACAAGTAAAAAACGCTGAAGCTTTAAATCAAGCTTGGCAACCAAAAACTAGCGAATGAAAATGTAAGGCTGAATGAAAATATTGGAAAGGATCAAACCACACAATTTTTTAATGTAAGTGAATCAAAACAAAATACAACTGCTGCTCGAATTAAACTCTTTCAAAAAACTGAGGCAGAAACTGGTCAAGCAGAAATTGATTTTTAAAAAAAATAAAATTTGTGAAATGTAGGATAAGAAAAAAACTAGAGGCAATATTAATCTTTTGTCAAGCTGTACCGTTTCGTCTTAAAGAAAGCCTAGGCAATTTCTAATAAGATTTACTAAAGAACTAAGACCTGCGTAACTCTGGTGATGTATGCAATTCCCTAGTTACGATCTGCTATTACGGCGTGAACCTTTAACAAAATAAGAGCAGGTAAAAGTTGCTGAAAATTTCAAGCAAAGGTAATGCTGTATGATAACTCTATCATGGTAGGATTTATAGAAGGAGTACAACGGTCAACTCTGTGAGGTACCATTGCCTGGAAAATTGAGGCGGCTTGTCCCATATAAAAAGGTGTACGTTTTCCTATGGCCAAACAAAGAAAACGAATGATGGCCCACTTGGTCAAAGATGGTGGTCGATCTCGATTATAAACCACGCACCATGAAATGATGGCGTTGGGTGTCATAATATTTCGTATCCAGGCACCTTCACATATGCGTAAAATACTAAAGAAATCCACTGTGTTTCGTTTTAATACTGAATGAGTCATTTAAGACCCAAATGCAGAAAATTTACTTCGTTTACAATTTCAAAATAAAAGAAAATCTTAAATAAATATCTAAATAAAAAATTTACATATTTTTAAAGAGAATACAACATTAAGCAATTTTTGGGGCATTGGTTTTTTAATAGAAGCAAATCTTATTTAAAAACTCACCCTAATGAATTCGGGTAATTCAAATGGTGGCTTTACAAATCCTCTTTTACCCTAGGGGGAAAGGGCGAAATAGAAGATAGATGACTCAATAAAAATGACTTCAGTGCATTGAGTTGGACTGTCAACAACAAACAGCTAGATTACACATACCTTTTTCATTCCCTTGCCTGAAAAATACTGTTTCCTCCCAATACAGATAGCTATAACACTGTGGCAAATAATATCTTAGGAAAGTCACTTCATGTTGATCTATTTTATTAACACATCTTTTCCTTAACTATGACTTTAATTAACAAAACAGAAGATGATTTCATTCGCATACTTACCTAACCATAAAAGATAGGCGAATACTTTGTGGGATCAACAAAAGTGCACCATAGTCTTACTAACATGAACACCAAACGTTTGTATGCCAAAAATTAAAATAAAAATTGTTACTATAATTAGATGAAACTTTTACCAGGGCGTTTATTTTGAGATCTAATCAATACAACAGCTTAATTGAAGTACCTGAAAAAATAATAATTTTGTATAATTTTGTTCAAAGGTAATGCAAATGAAAAGGTAACATAAACTAAACATTGATGTTTTAAATTTTTATCAGCATGAATTAATGTTAACAACTATGCAGCAGGTAGTAAAATGAAATGGGTATCTAATTCTGGTTGACGATGCCTACATCGGCTTCTGATGACTGAAAAGGTGAAAAACCGGAACCAACTTTTATTTCTGTGATACAATCAATAAATGTTGGGTGCTGATGCCCTTAAAGAATGGCCATTACGTAAACTTTCCCTACTTTATTTACTAACATACCCTCGAGTAATTCTTGGTAAACTTCGAGTAAGCCATCTGTTGATCAAACCTTCAACATTGCTTGCTACATATATGCTACAACATTGCTTGCTACAAAACTCCACATATCAGTTACTTATTTCTTCCCTTCCATGACATAGAATATACCAACTACCTACAGGGAATCTTTGTCCATGTCCACGTCCTTCCCATAAAATTGTTCATGCTTGGGGTTCGGCGTCCCTTACCTTCCTCCGAATGACCCTTTCCTCTGTCTTTTAAAATTAAACCCTTTCAAGCATACCAGTCTCACTAATTGTATAACTTCCTCTCCTACTTTTTTACTACCTTTACAGGTTGCAAAAAACAAACCAAAAAAACAATTACAACAGCTACTTGGTTTTAACAATTTTCTAAATAAACCTTTTAATAAATAAACAAAACAAACTTTCCACTAAAATAATCCATCAATTAGCAAATTTCATATTTTGTCGTGTGTATTGTAGATAATGGAAACAAATTTAATTCTTCTACATCTACTTTACTGGTACAATCAGCTTCATTAGAGCGATGCATTAAAATGAAAAATATCTGTACTTGCAACGCATAACGTAGTAATTTTCAAAACAATGGTATCACGTTCCTTAAGGAGCTTGACATTGATTTACTTGTGCAATAGTTAACACTGCAGCCATAAACTTACCTGAAGATACTTTCTCTTAAAGCACCAATGTCTAGGCACAGGGACCGTATTTCTGTAAGCCTGTAGAACGAAAAAAAACCCACAAAACATAAATAATCAAAACTAACAGTATTAATAGTAGCTCTGGTATAAGCAGTCTTATGTACAGATTTATTAATATTATGGTAGATTCCATCATTTATAATTTTTTTTTTCCTCACCTTTCTCCGCCGTCTCCTGTTCGGGTAGTGGGTGTAGGCCAATGCTTCACCACTCCGTTTCATTTTGTCCTGTCAAGAGCATCGTCCTTCTGCAGGCCACACACTTGCAGGTTCTTTTTGATGGTATCCTCCCACCTATGTTTGGGTCTACCTCGCTTTCGTTTGCCACTCATCTGCATCCCATAAGATCTTCTCAAGTCGGAGTCCTCTTCCCTACGGCTCACATAGCTGTTGGCATAGAAAATTTGTTTGTGGCAAGGGTTTTTTACGGTCCGGATGCTCTTCCTGACGCCCAACCCTCTGTGTTTTTTCCGGGCTTGGGACCGGCTGATGACTCGACTGGCTTGCCAAGTCATCAGGCCACATTATAAACACTATAAATTTACATTTATAAATACTCATAATTAAAAATATAGTAATAAAGATAAAAACATTTTTGACATAAATTAAAACAAGTGAAAAACAAAAGTTGGCTTAAGTAAGGTATAAAACAAGCACTAAAAGCTACCCAAAAAGGTAAAGAGAATTAGAAATGAGCGACTAGGTTCATCAACGAAAAGTATGTCAGTGTGATGGGTAGAAAAGCTGTAAATTATCCAGTAATTCTGTTCTTCGCCCCAAACTTTTTTTGATATACGCAACCGACGATTCCTTCTGGTATTAGGTCTCGGGTTTTTTTCTACTTTTGCTTTGCTTTTTGCCTCTTTATTGGCCAAGAAGCTACCAGCACTCCATAAATATTACTGCATTAACATCCTACTCCTAGTTCTTTCTTTTAAACATACGTAGTAGAAACCCGATCTCTTAGTTTCTTGTTCTACTCTTTGAAAGATAACTTATGTGGAAGTATTTGCCTTTTTTCCTGATACTATTTATGACCTTCTCAGTATTATTACAATCTGGCATATTAAACCTGTATACAACAAACCTACACTTGGCAAAGAAATAGGCACTGTACTTAAGTGAGTTCGGAGGATGCTTCGTTGATTTACTTTGTTCAAAACATTAAGCAAATACATAAATAGTTCACATATACATATACAAACGTGAACATGTTACACACCTTCAAATAAACCAATAGTCTTGGATCTTTGGCATTCACATCATGCATTTCGACCACGTCTGGCCTATGTACAAGCTAAATACAAAAAAACATTTTAAAAAATAAAGAAAAATTAAGTTATTTATGATGGTGCATGTAAAATACCAATATTACACATTTACTGATAATGTTAAATATGACCAGCGTTTGCATGATTTCAAAAAAGAACAAAAGACAGAATGCAATGTACGTTACTTTATTAATTGTTAAAATCGATGACAATAATAGAAAGTCTCCTCCGCTGTCACGTAGCGACTTTTAGTACGGCACTGAACAAAAAAGTGATTTACTTTTAATCAACGTGAAGATTTTGATTTCTCTGTTGCTGTCGAATTATAAGTAATAAAAACTACACTGTTAAAATTGTAAAAATTAATAGTATTAAGTAATTCTTGTCAAGAAAACTATATAAGGTCGACTGAAACACACTCAACATCTTAAATACCACGAATAGTTTATTAAGGATCTTCACAAGTGTAGAATTTGCATTACCCAAAAAATTGATATTTTTCCAACTCACGATCTTTAGGTCAAAAAAAGATACTGAATCCATTTAAAAATTGCTATGGGTCAAATCTACTTCTATTTAGTTTTCATTAGGTTTTGGGTTTTGAAGCCATTATCAGTATATATTATGTAGTAATGAGATACTTACTCTTCTGGTAGGGTAGCAAACACAGTTTAATGTACATCCTTTTAAGTAAAGCAGTGTTCCACTTGAATTAAGCATTACGACAAGTTGCAAAGGATATCTTCTTTACAACCCTTACAAGACGAGTTGATTGTTCAATAAACATTGGCATTTCAGCAACGTGATGAAGTTCATTAATAAGTCATAGGTATGTCAATGTCTCAAACGTAATACAAGCATCAAAAATGAAGATCTTGCACATCTCTCAAAAAAAAAACAAGTATGCATAGGACCCGAAGTGAAAACAGTGTTATTAGAAATATCAGGCAATCAAGGTAGGGGTAAAGATATGGTTGCAACATTTGGTTAAGAAAGATCGAACTTCTATAGGTCAGGTGGTAGAGCATGTGACCATCATAGCCATCGGCATTGGTTCGATATTTGTCACCTTTCTACCATATCCAAACTATTTTTCAATAAGTCCACTACTCGCTTGTTATAGTAAATTAACAAACGGGAGCAATGGAAATTTAATGGTTTAAGGAAACTCTTCTTTGTTTTAAGATTACATCAAATTCATTTTAAGATTAAATTAACATTAATATTAATTAAAGTTAAATATATGCGTTCAAGATAATGAGAACATATCTTTAGTACTCACCTGTTTAAGTTCTGCAACACTTAAACGATTTAGTAACTTCAGCTTCTTTTTTGACAACTTTGGTTCTTCTGTTTCTTGCTGATTTAAAGAAGAAGCAAAATTCAACTTAAAAAACTTTTAAATATTGGATTTTAGTTGTTCTGTAAAAACTTAACAATTTTTAGTACATACGCTGTAGCTGGACCCAATAATGATATTCATACCCTGCAAAACTACATAATCTGGGGCTCTGATCAAATAATATTTGCCAATAGTACTCTTTCTACAGAAAAGCAAAAATGGAGGTCATTGACCTTTACTCTAAATGACAAAATATTTCTGGGAAAAAAGGAATTAAGTACTACCGAATGCCATTGCTAATTTATACTAAAATTCACACAAACAAAGTTGGTGTGCTTGAAATCTTTAAGTAAATCTGTACCTTTTTTTAGAGTACTGCTACGAAATAGCTTCTGCTTCTTCTTGTTCGTCGAATCTCGCAGCTGTCATCATTTCAGATCTTTTTACTCCAGAAAGTGGCACAGGCCACTGCTGCGTCGCTGGAATTGGCGTCGGCGGTGCACTTTGGAGCGAGGCTACAGGTCATGAGGTGTGCAATGGTTTGCTCACTGCCGCAGTCACAGGTACTGGTGTGGCTCATGTTCCACGCTTTTAGAGAGGTATTGCATCGGCCTTGCTCAACTCGAAGTCTGTTGAGGGTCTTTCATATTGACCACGGTAGCTCATATCCACTGGTGAGTTGTTGAGTTGGCACTATGCCTCTGCTTGTCCACGAGTCTGCCATGCTGTGTCCCTTCCAGCTGGTCATCCATTTGTCCTCAATTGCTTGGTCGGTGGAGGTGGTGAGGGGCTGCGTGGAGTCCATGAAACTGCTCTGGGAGGACAGTCTCTTCCGGGTGGTGGAATGCTGATGAAGTGGATGTCTATTGTCATCTTCCTGCTTCCGGCGCTGATCGAGACTGTGAACCTCCCGTCGGATTCTGGGAGGGGCAAGACCAGCTAGGGCATAGACACAGGCTACAGGTGTTGGCTTTAGACACCCCGTTACAATACGGCAGGTGTCATTTAGAATCGGGTCGATTTCGCGGGCGTGGCTAGAGCTGCACCACACTGAGCTGGCATATTCAGCGGCTGATAAGCATAGACTAAGGGCAGTCGTGCGCAGTGTTGCGGGAGCTGCGCCCCACTTGCTATTTACAAGTTTACGAAGGATGTTATTCCTTGTTGACTCTTTGCCTCGGAGCTTGGTGATGTGCTCCTTGTATGATAGGGTGCGGTCAAGAGTAACCATAGATACACTGGGTTGGGATCATTTTGGACTCGTTGGCCTTCCCATATCACATCTAGTTGTAGGCGTGCTTCTCTGTTTTTCAGGTGGAAACTACTGAGTTTTGGTGGGGTTGGCTTTTAGGTGATTTTCATTGTAGTATATGGACATTCCTGCCAGTGCATCTTCTATGGTTCGTTCCACATCACAGAAATTACTTTTCTGTGTGGTAATGCACAGATCATCTGCGTAGATGTACCTGTTGCAGGCCTCAAAGATTGGTTTGTCATTTGTGTATATATTGAACAGAATTGGTGCTAGCACACTTCCCTGAAGAAGTCCGTTTCTCTGATCAAACCATCGGCTGCGCTTGTCATTCAGTACGACATAGAACCTACAGTTGGATAGCAAAGAGCGGATCATGTTGCAGAATTTTGTGTTGTGAGTGAAATGGTACAGCTTGTTAATCATAAGCCGGTGTTGGACAGTGTCGTAGGCGGCACTCAGATCGACAAAAGCTGCTCCAGTTATGAGCTTCTTTTGGACGCCGTCTTCGATTTGTTGGGTGAGCTTCAACAACTGACTTTCGCAGGACTCCATTGCAACCATATCAAGAAGTTGCTCCCCAATCAGAAGAGTTTGGTCATTGAACGGGTCAGTACTAAACATTACCTCATAGTCTCGGAGCAGACGTTTTGAGTCGCTGGTAAGACCAGGAAGGTACTTTGTGCGGCAACCCCGGGGGATGTGGAGGGATGCGGCTTTGAACATTCGTTGTTTGAAAGCTGAGTAGTTCTGTGGAATTGGACGCAGGTCGGTTAGCATTAAGTCAAGAGTTTGTCTAAAGCCTTCCCAGTCAGCTTTGCGGAGATTAAATCTACGTTTGAACGGGATGTCTGATATACTTAGGGCTGCGCATAACCTGATGAAGACTGGTCGGTGTTGGGATTTGGGAATAGGGGATAAGACCCCCTTCTGAGCGGTATGGGATAGTTGGTTGGTCACAAAGCAGAGATCGGGATTGTAGCCCCGCTTCCACCTGGCACTGAGGAAGAACTTTTGGATCTTTGAGTCATGAATAAGTGTCAGGTCAAGTGATTGTGCCCAAGATTCAATGAGGTCCCCGTCTCTGTCATTTTCGGCATTGTCCCATCTTGTGCTATGGGCGTTGAAATCACCAATGATGATTCTGTGTTTTCTCAGACTGCTTGACGGTGGTTCAGTCCAGACAAATCTACACCCAGGAGGTTTGTAGATAGAGGTACTCTGTATGTTGGGAAGGGTCACCGTGATCAGTTCGATGTTGTGTTAGTTTATGGTGTGGACTGCATCAGCACTAAGGTTGTCTCTTGTGCAAACGCCAGATCCATACTTTTTATGTCGTATCTCAGCAATCAGCTTCATTCCGGGTAGATCCTGTCTTCTGCTGGAAGTCTTCAGGTGTGTCTCCTGGAAGCACACAATGTCGTAATCTTGTGTTGTCTGGGATAGTAGTTTTGCCTTCACATCTGTGTATCCTTCAATGTTGAAGGAGGCAACAGCCAGAGCCGGTTCTGACAAGAACCCGTGTTGATGACTTTGGTGTGGAGGCATTTGGAGGTTGGAAGGTAATACCACAGAGGGATGAGATCTGTAAGTGATGATATGTCGCGAGTGTTGCAGAAATTGGTCTACTGAGGTTGGTGACCTCAGCGTTTCCCAGGATGCGTCACGAGGAGACTTTCTGCATGCATCCTAGCTTCTGCAATATAGGTAAAGGAGCTTACGAAAAATATTCTTGTGAGATGCCCTTCAATGCCTTTAACAAAAGTGATAGGCTCAAGTCTATCTATCAAATACATCTGCAATATAAACTAGAAAAGCACTCAGCGAGTGCAAACCTCCGCCAGGCAGCTTATTTTCTCCCATACTGGGAATTTTAACAAACATTTTGGTTTTTATTTATTTATTCATTAAAAAGACAGTAATAACAACAACAAAACCCCAACAAAATACTGCCGAGAGCCGTAACTGTTTCTGGTTGGTGCTCATACCGCTTGTCGGTTGTTTTGATGTTGTAATACTATAAGATCTTCCAGTGCATGTATGCCTTTTGATGTATTCTGTCTTGGCTAACTCGGGGCACCCTGCTAAAATATGGTCGATACTTTCGTCGTATTTGCTACATAATCGGCAGAGTGGATTTGTTCTGTCTTTGATGATTCTATGATGGTACAATCGGGTGACTAAGCTTTCGTCTTGGGCTGCAATTATAAGCTCTTCAGTTTCCGCTTTAGACCTATCCCTTTCAGCCAGTCGTTTGTTTGCTTTTTGTCAACATCAGCTTCTTTGATTCTCGAAGGATACTGCCAGTACATAGCTTTGCTTTCCCAATTCTTCATAATTTTGTCTTGGGCTTTGGTTTTTGCATATTGCTTCACTCTTTTAGCGAGCTTAGTTACTGACTCGTTCTTTTCCGCAATTTCATTCACATTCAGCTCTTGTTTAAATTTGGCAGCAAAACTCTTTATCGGGTAAGACTTTTATCTTCGTGTTGGCTTACTAACTTTTGGAATGGATCATTAGATTTCTCTGAAAATGTTGCCAGGCCAATTGTTGTTGTCTTGTAAGTTGTTTCAACTTGAATTAATCCTCTACCACCAGATGATCTTGGTAAATAAATTCAGTCTACATCTCATTTTGGGTGATCCATTCGTTCTCCAGTAAGGAGCTTTCCCGTTTTTCTGTCCAGATTCTTCATATCTTCAGCTGTCCATTTGATGATATTAAAGCTGTACTTTACGACTTGTAGGGCTACAGTGTTAATCACTTCGATCTTGCTGATAACATTTAACTCACTTTTAAGGATAATTCTTATTCTTCTGTAATACTCTTTTCGGATTTTCCTTCATCTTCGAGTGTTGAATTCCATCACCTTCATTTATAGCAAGGTATTTATAAGTTCCTATTTGGTCTAACTCCTTTATGGTGGTATAGTGATTGAGAACGATGTTAGATGTTTACGTTAGTTTCTCTTGGATGAAGGTTGCTTTCACGCATTTGTCCAGTCCAAATGCCATCTTTATATCATCACTGAATGTTTGATGATGTCTAGCAGCTTCTTGAGTTGCCCATCATTCAAGGCGTGTGTCTTCAGCCCATTTCTTCAGGGAATTCGTCTTCCAAGGACAAGTGAACAATGGGAAATTGCTACCAGCTATTTTCAATCTATTTTTGCATCTGTTGAGTTGAAACCTTTGACAATTGACTCCGTAATTAGATATATGAACAATTGAATTTATGAATACTTTAAAGATACTTGCGGAACTACAAATAAGAACTTCGATGGAGGGTTCCAAAGGAAATATCAAGACCACAAAGTTAACCAATTAAAAAAGGACTTAAAATCACTTAAAAAAGCAACGCACCCGTCATGGAAATCAAATACGTTTTATATTTGCTTCGTCAAAAACTGACTTCTTCCCATAACATTCACACTGTTTCTAACCACGATAACCTCACCTCGAAAAACTTTTCGGGCCACGTAATGCGTGCGCTGGAAAAGAGCTTCACAATACTTCCAACCTTCTCTAAAGTCTGTTGCACCCAATACTTTTCAAAACTTCTTACATCGACAGTTCCCAACAAACACTTTACAATTCCATCATGGATACCGTCTTTTAACGAACCTAAGCACCCTTTCAACACTGATCCTCAATCATATAAAAAAATCACATCAGTTATTCGTCGTATGAAGTCATTTTCTTTTAGACCTAAAAATGCCTTCGGGGAAGTTCATCATAACCTAATAACATCTGTTTTAGATCAACATCACATTCCTGGCAAAATTAAGTCTTAAATCACCAGTCTTTACACTGAATTTACAACAGCATTTATCACTGATCGTTTTACAACTGAAGCCATAACAGTTCGTCGTGAGCTTTTACAAGTATACTGTCTTAGTCCACTACTCCTTAATATGTGTTTTAATACATTCATTCAATATATTAGGGCTGAAGAATACAACCAACTTGGTTTTTCACCTCACGATAAGAATGACCGCTGTTAAATCCTGTACACTGGTTTCAGTTCCCTGATGACGCTGCGGTCATTACAAGTCGGGAAAGAGAGAACCAGCTTCTTTTAAACTGTTTTACTCGATGGTGTCAATGGGCCAACATGATCATCAGGGTTGACAAATGTGCCACATTCGGTATCAAAAAATTCACAACGAGATCTCTTCAATTTCAACCCAAGCTTTTTACTAATAATGAAACTGTACCTCCTGTAGCCATGGGAGATGCCTTTAAGTATCTCGGACGTTACTATGACTTTGAAATGACCAATCGATCTCACAAATCCAAACTTCTGTCTGTTTTACTAGATCTTCTTAAACAAATTGATTCTCTGCCTATCCACCCAAAACACAAACTGCGCCTCTATAAAGAGTTTGCCCTGCCAAAGGTTTCCTGGCACGTTATTGTTTCAAATGTTTCTAAAACTTGGGTGGCATAAAATCTCGGGAATCTGGTCTCCAAATACAAACGCCAGTGGCTTTATCTGCCTATAAGTGCCACTCTTGGCTCTATTATTCTTTCCAAGGATTAATTTGGACTCAACTTGCAGCTACCTAACACAAAACCTCTACAGTGATAAACTGTCACCCGTAATGCTCTTAAGTCCTCACCAAATCATAACATCCGAACACTGTGGAAAAAGACAAGCAATAGAACCAATATACAACATGATATAAAAACACAAAAGAAGTTGTAAAAGCTGTGCCGACAGAACACAAGGAGCGTTTACAAAGTCATCTTACTACTCAAGGTACCATTCTCTCGTTTGTTTGACAACGCCACTTCAAAATATAACAAGTTTTGGTCTGAAGTTCAAAAAGAGCTGCCCAAAAATACCTTCAGCTTTACCATTCGTTATTTGAACAACACCCTTGCAACTCTTAAAAGTCTATCCAAATAAAATCTTAGTCTATCTTCTTCTTGCTTTTCCTGCTTTGAACCAGAAACCCTTCTTTATGTTGTCGCCGGCTGCAAAAAGTATATCGACCTTCAGGAAGGTCGATATACTTGGAGACACAACTCAGCATTGCAGTTTTTAGCAGGTTCTCTCAAATCTCTTGAAGGCTGTACAATATTTGTTGATATTTATGGATTCTTATCGCCATGCATTATAACTGGAGATACCTTTCGACTGGATTTGCTGTCAGTTACTTCACAAAAACAGTTAAACATACTTGAATTGACGGTGGGATATGAAACAAACCTAGATAAAAATGCTCCTCGCAGATATGAAAAATATCGTTTTTAAAAATATTTTAAAAAATTAAAATATTTACGAATCTAAAAAAAGTTAGATTCGTAAATCTTTCCATTAGTTCTTTAGGTATAATCGGTTAATCTTGTATTGCTTTCAGTGAAATGTGAAACGCTTTGAACATCGACAACAAACACGAGCCCTTTCTTTCAACCAAACTTTCTAATATAATCATTCGCACCACATACTACATATTCTGTCGTAGAAATAAACCATGGATAAACCCTGAATTATTGTCGTTTTATTAATTTTGTTAGTAAAATATTTAATTTTGATAAATAGGCAAGCCAATGCAAACTACTTTGATTACTGAGGTTTGCAACTGTATGTGTTCGGATGAAAAAAATAAAAAGTTTCCTTATTATTATTTCTACAATTTTATATTGCCTTTCGGCCACTCCAAATGCTACTCCCTACCGGAAGCCATGTGTGTGACTGCACAATAAATGACATGTACTTTAAATACTATTATAGGCCACTTAAAAGATCTCTGGCATTTAACCATATGTGAAATACAATAAAGTTCCACAGAATGAAAAACCAGCTAAGTTGTGTTACAGACCAACTGTTCCTCCTTAATGTGGTCAACTTCTGCTCTATCTAGTAAAGCTGGGCATCCACAGTGGCATCCCCATCAAAAATGGCGAAGTCGCGTTACACTGGGCAAATACAAAAAATATGGCTCCTTTAAGTTATTGGCGGGGTCTCTGTCTCAATGCCAAACTTCACGCCAAAATATACTGCTATTCTCGAAAAATCTGCTTTTAAACAAACACAAAGACAACTCAATAAAAATATAGAAATGCAAAAATGGAAAAGAGCCTTTAAATCCAGCCCCGGATTAATCCTGTCATACATTTCAAAAAAGTTATAAATTGTATTTCATATTACCAATACAAAATTGGTATATCAGGCAAAAGAACTCACTTCTTTTTCCAAATCATCTTCATCAAATATTGGATCTTTTTCTTCTATCTTCTTAGGTGCCTAAAATAAGATATGTCGTCATAAATTGTAACTGGTAAGTAACATATAACAATTATAAAGTACGACAGTCCTTAAAATGAAAAGCTAAAATGTAGTCAAAGGATCATGCGGTCTATCATTCTAATTGACAATAATATTTTTGCTACTTGCACCACTAAAAAATGTGTGGCTGAATTACTCTATCCTCAAATTCGCAATGCTTTTCGTTACAATCGATGTTTATTTTTTTCGAGTCATTTTTCCTTGAAATCAGACAATTTTTGCACGTGGTAACATAGTTACCAATTATATGTAAAGGACAAGAACTATCAAATCAACTCTACTTCTCTGTTACTGAAATACATATCCAACTAATAATATCTCCCTCAAGTTTTGTTTGTTGCTACTGAATTTACCACTCCGATCTTCTATGAGAAACGACTTGGAGATTTTCAAAAATGAATAAATTCATAACAAGGTAGAAACAAGACGCGCGTACATCACAAATTTCAAAAGCAAAAGAAGACAACAATAAAAAGACAATTACAAAAATAAAGTTTGGCAGTTTTTAAAAAAGAACTCACTGCTTCTTCCTTTTTTGTTTCCTCCTTTACATTTGCATTAGTAATTGTATCTGACAACTAAATAAAAGGTATAAAATTGTTAAAAAAGCAATAAAAGTATAATGATATAAAATACCTGGTTTAGAAACTGAGTAGCAAAACATATGTTAATAAACCGTTTTACTTGACTGGCAGATACCTTAAAAGGAAACCTTCCTATCACAGGTAGCTTGGGTGATTGGCTGATGAATGGAGGCCATTTTGCAATCTACATTTAAATCATCACCTTTAATATGAGTTCTATTTGGTTCCATTTTGGATGGAGTATCATAACATTCACTCTATATATTGTAGCATGTCACTGCCTGCCATACCAATACCTAAGTTGTTACTTCTATCTAACGTAGGATTTAATTAACAAATAATTTGCTTTCCGCTGTCTTAGTCAACTGAAGTGCACAGCTAACTAGTGTTCTTAATAATCTTTTTCTGCTTTGGGAATTAATGCCCAAAACACTTAACAAACAACCACATGTTTTTTCCAACAAATGCCCTTTCTTATCATTGTAATATATGACAATGAAGTTGAAAAATCTGTTTGTCGAAGGAACGTTACACTTGTGGTGTCTTATATTCCATTAAAGCCTAATAAAGACATTTTAATGAAAAGCACCACCTCCACAGGCCAAAAGTTTATTCAGGGGAGTATAAGTAAGTAAGTTTTTATTTGCCACAAACATAAAATGAAAAATGTTTACAAATGTTTAAAAAAAAAAAAAAAAAAAAAAGGCCTAGAAAGTCAGTAAATTACAATTTCAAGTTAATTTAAAAAAATTAGTATAAATTAATATTAAAAAGAATGTTGGATAAAAATATTAAAATTTGAGTTAAAATAAAAATAATGACAGATCACCCCTAATTGAAGTGGCAGGGATAACATTAAAAGGTCAAAC